>PVKS010008915.1:0-15003 GCA_004027875.1 Aplodontia rufa | reverse complement strand
AACCATCCATCCTTCCATCCACCCATCCATCCATCCACCCAGCCATCCACCTATCCATCCATCCTCCCAACCATTCATTCAGCAAAACATCCATCTTTCCATCCTTCCATCCACCCACCCATCCATCTACCCATCCTTCTATCCATCCATTCTTCCATCCTTCCATCCTCCCATCCATCCATCCATCCATCCATCCATTTATCCTTCCTCCCTTCCTTCCTGACATCTACCTGTCCACCCAAATAATTTTTAAGGTCCTCTGATGTGCTTTATGCATTTCTTAAGGCCCTGAGTCTGCAAAGATTGTTATGGTTTTAATGAAGTTTCCTCCAAAAGCTCAATATGTGAGACAACCCAAAGACTAAGGTGAAATAATTGGGTTATAACAGCCTTAACACAATTAGTGGGTTACTCCCCTGATAGAGATGAACTGGCAACTGCAGGCTGGTAGGGTGTGGCTGGAGGAGGTGGGTCATTAGGGGCGGGCCTTTGGGGTATATGCTCTATATCTGGTATGGAGTCTCTCCCTCTCTGCTTCCTGGAAACGAAATGCCTGCTTCCCTCTGCCGCACTCTTTTTCCCTGATGTTCAGCCTCACCTCCAACCCCAAGTATTGGAGCCAGCCTTCTATGGACAAAGACCTCTGAAACCTTGTGCCTCCAAATAAACCTTTCCTCCTAAAATTGTTCTTGTCGGTCCTATAGTTAGAGCAACAAAAAAAAGCTGATTAAAATATAGATGAAGGAGATCAGATCAATATATTCCCATCTAGAATATCAGGTGTTTAATTTTAGGTATCATTAAAATTCGGCCAGGGACCGGGATATTTATCAACTTGTTTTGAGGTGGAACCTGAGGATGTGCTTTAGGAAGGCTCTCTGCACTTGCTCAGTGCACGAATGCTCCCTGACATTATTGCTAACACTGATAAATGTCAAAGGGGAGAGTGATATTTTCGGAGCTGGATTTTTTTTTTTTACTCTATTACAAAAATAGATTATAAACACACACATATGCCACAGAAAGAACTTAGGTTAATATTTCTATACAGGAAAAAGCATCAGCATATTTTTAAAGTTCACAGTTACATTTCTGTTGTCAGTTATAATCATCTGTTTGAATTTCTTATTTTATGATGGCTATCAAAATCTATTGGCATAATGTAAATTTCACAAGCACATGAGGATTTTATAGTCAAAGAGTTCCTAAAGGAGGAATATTTTCACATAACCACCTTCCTAAAGGCACAAATGATGATCCTTAATAACAATAACACAAAGCTATAATTAAACTCAAATTTGTGAATATTTAATTTTTAGGTCACTGCTCACTATTCAGGGCATTACTTTAAGTAAGTATTTAGTTATAATTTATACTAAGCATATACTTTGGGTGAAGAATATAGGTACCAAAGCAAAGTACAAATGAGTCTAAGCTGTCCGTGTGATATGGTTTGGATCTTAAATGTCCCCAAAGCCATGTGTTGAAGGTTCATCCCCAGCCCGTGGTGCTATGGGACATGGTGGAACCTTCAGCAGGTGGAGCCTAATGGGAGGAAGTTAGGTCATTTGGGTACACCCTTTGGTTTAGTCGGCTTTGTGTGGTTGTGACCAAAATGCCCGACAAGAACAACTTAAAAGAGGAAAAAATTTATTTTGAGCTCAGTTTCACGGGATTGGTTCATAACAGGCTGACTATTAGTTCTGGCCTAAAGTGAGGCAAAACATCATGGCAGAAAGGCATGGTGGGGGTGGAGCTGTGGCTTGGAGGTTATGGCGCCTGCCTGGCATGCACGGGATGCAGGTTCAAACCCCAGCACCACATACATAGCAAAGTGTCAGAGCAATGAAAGTCATATGAGAAACTAAATAAAAATTGATTCTCTCTTTCTCTCTCACTGTCCCTCTCTCTTAAAAAAAAAAGAAAGAAAGAAAGAACAAGGACATGATGGAGGGAAGTTGCTCAGTTCAGACAGTCAGGAGGCAGAGTGAGAGAGCTCTGCTCCCCCACCACAGGACAAAACATGAACCGCAGAGGTGTTCTGCCATTGGTCTGCCTCTTCTAGCACACCTGCCCGCCTACATCACCACCCAGTTAACCCACACAAGTGCACTAATGCACCGATTCGGTTACAGCTCCCATGGTCTGATCATTTCACCTCGGAACATTCCTGCATATTCCAATCATACACCCTCAAAGGGGATACTGGGATCCAAGTCCCTTTCTCGTTGCTTTCTGGCCACCACGAGGTGAGCAGGCCTCCTTCACCCTGAGTTTCCATCATGAGGTTTTACCTGCCTGCCTCAGGCTCAAAAGGAATGAGGCCAAACAGCCACAGCTTAGAAACTTTGAAACGATGAGTTAGAATAAATCTTTCCACCTTTAAGACTGATTGCCTCAGTTACTTCGTCACAGCAACAGAAAGCTAACTAATACACTGTGCCATCCTGATGCTGTACCATGGCCTGCTTTGCTCTTCTTGGAAGGTCACTTGGCATCTCCAATGTTGAAGGATGCATGGGGTTAAACAGATTGCTGCTCAGAGAGGTGAGGGAGACGATGTCTTTCATGGTGGGGTCTCTGGAGCAGGCTAAGATTTCTCTAACCTGGGAGGTGACTCCCATTGTTATGTTTTGGATGAAAGGTGTCCCCCCAAATCTTATGTGTGGCAATGCAGTAAAGCTCAGGTGAAATGATTGGATTATAAGGGATTGGCTGGCAACGGAAGGCAGGTAGGGTGTGGCTGGAGGAGGTGGTCATTGGGGGCGTGCCTTTGGGGAACATATTTTGTACGTGGTGTGAAGTTTCTCTCTCTGCTTCCTGGAGCCTGCCTTGGTGCTTCCTTCCTGTGCCATGATGTTCAGCCTCACTTCAACCTCCAAGGAATGGAACTAAGACCTCCCAACTCACGAGCCCCTAAATAAACTTTTCCTCCTAAAATTGTTCTTGTCGGGTCCTTGGGACACAGCAATGAAAAAACCGACTGAAACACCCACACATAGAAGCCTGCTCAGTTGCAGTGCCATATCATATACCAGATTATTCTTGACTTAGCTGAAGGACACTGCTGGAGCAGTGTCAAGACACCAGGGACAAGGACAGCAGGAACTCTTTTCATGCAGAACAGGTTGGCAGCTGAGTGGGTAAGGACCAGTACTGGTGAGAAACTCAAGTCACAAACTTCATTTTCCTACTCCACACACATGATGTGAATTAGTCAGTTCTGCTGCTGTAACAAATGACCCCCCAAATCTTGGTTACAACCACAAAGATTTACACTGAATCTGCAATAAAGAAAAACTGCATCAAAATTGACCTGATGGAGACTTCATCCACATGCATCTTGGGTTGATTGCAAAGAGAAAGCAGCAGGAGAGCAGGTGGCTGGCTGGAGCAGTGGCCCAGTGATACAGTGCTTGCTGGACATGTGTGAGAACCCAGGTTCAAACCCCAGTACTACATACACAATTAAGTGTAAGAAAAAGAAGACCCAGACGAGTACATGAATAAAATGGAATCTCTCGTCTCTCTCCCCTCCCCCTCTTTTTTTTAAAGAGAGAGGGACAGTGACAGAGAGAGAGAAAGAGAGAAACAATTTTTATTTAGTTTTTTAGGTTACTTCTAGGTATCATTGTGTACGTGGTGCTGGGGTTTGAACTCGCATACTCGTGCATGCCAGGCAAGCGCTGTAACCACTGAACCACCGCTCCAGCCCCTCTCTCACTTTTTTTTTTTTTGAGAGAGAGAGAGACAGAGAGAGGAGAGCGAGCTTGTGGAATAAAAGCACTCTTAAGGCTGAGGTCAAGGTCCCCCACAGACTCCATATACTCCCTGCCCTCAAAGATCTCAAAGGTGCAGGACAGTCCCCTCCTCCCAAAGTGGTGAGTCCTCACGTGGAGAAGGCTGGAAGGGGAAACCCAGCAGGACTCCCCTACTCTGCAGCTACTCCTTCAACCTCGCTCAAGAGGCCCAGAGACTTGCAGAGGAAAACCCAGCACAGGGAGCCAGGCCACAGCACTATGATCTCCACTCTTCTTGATCCTGTTGTCATTAGCCTCTGAGTGTGGAGGCAGGGAGGCTGGAAGAACTGAAGACCACATGGGAGACAACGAGAGAACTAAGTCCTTTCTCACGACCCAGAGGGGTCCCTCAGTCAGGGCCTGGAACAAGAGACAGAGTGGCCTTCAGATGGCCACTGGAAGGCTGTGTCAGAGGCAACAGGATTCTCCCCCCACCCCTCGAAGCCATCTCCTTTCCAGGTAATATTCACTGGGCACCCAGGAGACACTGGGCCTGTACTGGGACCTACAAATGTCCTGAGCTGGGACAGGCCCTGTCTGGCATGCACACTAGAAAACATGGAGACGGGAAAACACGGAAACTGGAAACCCATGTCTTTCCCTTGCCAGTTTCCCCCTGGGGAGGCCCTCTCCCGTCCTTCACTCCTGAGTGGCAAGGTGAGCAAAGGAAGCTTCCTGCATCATAGTGTCTTCCCTCTCCTCTACTTTTATTTGCAGTCTGGATTTATGAAGCAGGAATTGCCTTCTTTTTTAATTTAATTTAATTTTATTCATTTATTTATTTTAAGAGAGAGGGACAGTGAGAGACAGAGAGAGAGAGAGAGAGAAAGAGAGATACATCTTTATTTTAGTTTTTCATCTGGTTTTCCTTGGTCTGATGCTTAGTTACGTATGTGGTGCTGGGATTTGAACCCGGGTCCTCGGGCATGCCAGGCAAGCGCTGTAACTGCTGAGCCACCGCTTCAGCCCCAGGAATTGGCTCCTTTAAGCATCATCCCCTAATACCCAGAGAGATAAAGGCCATGAAGGAAGGGAACTCCTTCATTTCCCCTGCCAGTCGAGAGACTGAGCAGCCACATGTTCAAGGGGCACTGGCAGCTGTTGACTGTACCAAGCCCTTCCTGCCTCCGACCCTGCGGTGCCCACGGCCAGATGCAGATGTTGCTATCAGGGACGGAGCTGGCTTACGGCGGCTTGGGCCCAGGGCAAACCTACTTGGGCACTAGAAAAGAAACCACGCCATTTTACAGCAGATGTACGCTCTTCACATGGTTGGGTTTGCAGAGCAATAAAGTGTGGGTTCCCCCACCCCCTTAGCCTATCACAACCACGAGAGTAGAGAGTGTAACTTAAAGCAGGGTGATTCCATCCCAATTCCATGTAACGCTTTGTCCATATAACAGGACGAAGCGTAAATTAGCTGCATATATAGAAGGCATTTCGTTTTCTCACGTACGGTACAGTATTAGGAACAAACAACATATGTCTCCATGGTTATAAACAAAGGTGTCATGTTTGCAAAACAGATCCTATATGCGGAACATCTATAAATGGGATTAAATAAGGGGTGTTTATTGGTGGAGAGGACAGGAAACGTCTCCAGCGGCGTGATCTTTGTAGGCAATGTTTTCTTCTCTTTGTTTGTACCAGTCAGGATGTCCATGTGTCACCTTGCTCTGAACTCAGCTCCTGGCTCAGATTGTCCTCTGTGACTGTGGGAAAGTCAACCACCCAAGACTGCTTCTTCACCTGGGAATGGGGTGTGCTGGGAATGGGTTAGGATTTTCTTTCTCTTTCTTTCTTCTTTTTTTTTTTTTAGCATATATATATATATGTGTGTGTGTATATATATATATATATATATATATATATATATACACACATTTAAATTTTTATTTGATAGACATGGTCTTACAATTAGGAGGGGTTCATAGTCAAACAATCAAGAACAGTGTAATGACAGAACAAGACAATATTGCTGCCAGACCATGGTTCCCCACCTGTTGGGTTCCCCATGGTTCCATGTTTCACTCTACTTAAGCCACAAGTTAATTGGACTTCTCCTGGAAGTCAGAGGTTCCCCTCCGATTACATTCCCCAATACTGCCTCTCACGGACAGTGAGAGGGAGAGAGAGAGAATCAATTTTATTTAGCTCTTCATGTGGCTTTTGTTGCTCAGACACTTCATTGTGTACTTGGTGCTGAGGTTTGAACCTGCGCCCCTCGGCATGCAAGGCAAGCGCTGAAACCACTGAGCCACCGCTCCAGTCCTGGGTTAGGATTTTCTAGGAGAACATTATTTCTTTGCAGAACATTATTTCTCAGGAAATTAATAGAGTTGTCTTTTTAAAAAGGGGTCCTACGGTCAAATAAGTTTAGGAATTGCTACATTAAGCATAACTAAGCACATTTCTTCTCTCAGAAATTGAGTGTGCTAATAATACTCCCTGATGCTCCAAGAGGGAGACAGTGTGCACTGGCTCCCTAATTCTTTTTGCCACAAAACTTTCTTGTGGAACATTTCTCAGAACCAATTCCACTACCAGAGGTTAGAAACTTCACCTAGAGCATCCCATAATTCTCTTATTTATTCTGCCTATCTTTCTCCCACCTATTTCAGAAAAAAACCTACCTGCGATTTTTAATTCATTCAGAAAGTGAAATTTGGGTTGGAGCAATGGCTCAGTGGTTGGAGGTCTTGCCTGGCATGTGTGAGGACCCAGGTTCAAACCCCAGCACCACATACACAGCAAAGTATTGGAGAAACAAAGGCCACGTGAAAACCTAAATAAAATTGTGATTCTCTCTTTCTCTTTCTCTCACTGTCCCTCTCTCTCTCTTAAAAAAAAAAAAAAAAAGACAAAACCAAAAGGTGAAATTCAGGGTTTTTTTTTTGTTGTTGTTGTTCCTTTCTTCTGAGAAATTTTGGAGAAGTTGGAAGAATAATATAATGAGTATATTCTCTTCACTTAAATTTAGCTGCTGTTAATGTTTTTCCAATTACTTTCTTTATCCTCTGTGCACCCCCCACTATACATTCTGCATGTACAATTTTATTGCTGAACCACTGAAACTAAGTTGCAAACGTCATGACGCACTGTCACTACATTCTTGAAGATCTTTCTCTTAAAAGTGAGGACGTTCTCCTGTGTAACTTCAGAACCATGAGTATACCTGAGAAACTTAACGCTGATTAATATCATCTAGTGTATATTCCGCATTGAAGTTTCCCTAATTGACCCCAAAATGTCCTTTATGTATTTAAAAATTTTTAATAGTATTTCATTTAACCTAATACATTAAAAATATTATCATTTTGACATATAATTATGATTAAAATGATCAATGAACATTTGTGAATGTATACTCTTCTTAAAATAAATTTTATTGTGCGTACTTGAGATTTACAACATGATGCTGTGGGGTACACAGAGATGGTAACCAATTACCTATCAGTTCATCTGGGATCCACTCAGGGTTCACTTATTAGATTTAGCTATGGCTCTCTGGTTTCTTTCATATAAAATATTAAAGAATGCTCCTAGCTTATATGCTTCCATGACATTTATTTCTTTTGAAAACTCCACATCATTTATTTTGTGGAATGTCTGGATTGTTAAGTCTGCATGAGTATTTCCTCAGGATGACGTTCTGTTTATATATTTGGCACAGCGTTAACAGGTGATGTGTACTTCATACCACTCCGTATCAAGAGGCACATAATATCACTTGGTCTCATTTTTGGTGGCGTTTTGAGTCACAGCCAGGTTAAGATGTTGTTCATGGTATTTCTCCATCAGAAAGGAAACTTTTCCCTGTAATAATTAGAAAGGGGCCTGGGGCTGGGGTGGTGGCCTAGTGGTTACGGCACTTGCCTGGCATGTGTGAGGGTGCAGGTTCGAACCCGAGCACCACTTACACAACAAAGTGTCAGAGTAACGAAAGCCACATGAAAAATTAAATAAGATTTATTAAAAAAAAGGGGGTGGGCCTGATCATTTTTTTTCCTGTCATGCTGGGGATGGAACCCAGGACTTTGCACATGCTAAACACACACTCTACAACGGAGCCACATTCCCAGTTCACTTGATGGTTGAAATTCTGGGACTTGAGGCTGTTTCCCAACCATTTCTCACCCAATGGCTTTAGCATTTACTGATGGTCCTTGCCTGAACCAGTGACCACACGGAGTGATGCAAAACAGGCTTCTGGGTCCATCACACCTTCCATTTCATTAGCTGCTCTTTTTCTGCAAAGAAGAGCTGCCCCCTCCGGCCAGCCTCAGTGAGTGTTGCAATGCATTGTAGATTCTTTTTTATTCAATGTGTTGTGATCTATTCATTAACTCATCTTTTTACTGCATTTATCCACAGACTGCTCTGTGTGCACTACTGACCTGAACTTAAACCTAGTGCTAAGCTCAGTTTCTGTGACCTTTCCCTGCAGGCCCATTGGTGCAGAGTGGGCTGCTCGTCCAGGTTCTTGACCTGGTCACCACTTTGCCACAAAGCTTTGCCAGATGGAAGAGGGAAGTGCAGATGGAATGAATTGGAGAGAGATCTCCAAATAGTAGCTACTATTTCCCCTTCCTGTAAACTATGGTGGTCCCAATAGTCATCTGATGGTCATCTAAATTATCACACAAAGAAGAGAAAAAGTAGCTGGGCACCATGGCACACGCCTGTAATCCCAGTGGCTCAAGAGGCTGAGGCAGGAGGACGGCAAGTTCAAAGCCAGCCTCCGCATGTTAGCAAGGCCCTAAGCAGCTTAGTGAGACTCTTCCAAAATGAGAAACAAAAAGGATTGGGGATGTGGCTCAGTGGTTAAGCATCCCTGATTTCAATCCCTGGTGCTAAAATTCAAAAACAACAATAACAAAAAAAGGCAGGAGACCAATTGCCATCTCTGCAGAGCTCTGCCTGGATCTGACGCAGAAGGAAGGAGTAATAACACGGGAAACTTGACCTCCAGGACTCAGGCCCAGGATCCAGGGAAAGAGAGATTCCTGTTTGCACTCAGCACAAAACAAGTCTTTTAATGGCTACTTGAGTCACTTGGGAGACCTGGAAAAGATGTCTAGGTGTTTGGCACATGTCAGTTTTTGCACTTAATTTCAAGGGATCAAAGTCCGGGGTAAAAGAGGGAGCCCAGAAGCCCCACATTGGCAGCAGCCTCATCTCTCCGGCAGGAGCCAAGTGGCACATTGGAATTGATTACCAAATGAAGGACAGAGCAGAGATGGGGACTGTCTTCAGTGGAACGAAAAGGTACACCGTTCCTGGGAAAGAACGGATGGACCCTTCTTGGCCAGGTTTTCCAGGGGAAGCGTGTTCCCAGCTTTATGCAAGGGGGACACTTTGCAGTGTGGCAAGCTGGGAGCGGTGGGACCCTGCAACTGACAGGTCAGATAACACACCCAGGGGCGCAGAGTCTTTGGTTCTTTTTAGGGAGATTCCCTGCTCTGCTATAGCAACTTTCCGCCCAGGAAGCACTCATCCCAAAGGCAGGGGGCAGGACAGACAGGAAGCGGCCCCTGCAGGAGAGGGCATCAGTCGCAGGGGTGACTATGCTGCCAGGATCTCTGTCACCTCAAGTTCTATACAACTTTGTCCCTCTGCAGGCATGGGGAAGATCCACCCAGCTCTCACAGCATCTCTAAAGGGGTAAGGACTCAGCGGAAAAAGCCCAGGGTTTGGAGATCGGGGCACTCAAGTTCAAATGCCATTGCCTGAAATTTACGAGGCATAAGGCCTTGGCAGCTTAATACAGTTCCCTCATCTGTAAAACAGAGATAAAAAATATCTCACAGCCCTGTTGTGAAATCCTGTTAAAGTGAAGCTGGGTGCTGCTTTATTGGTCAGGATTCCTTTCATTTCAGGTAACAGAAACCAATCTGAGCTGCTTTAGAAAGGGGGCGGGAGGACTGATTACACAGTTACAGTGAGGTCCTATCATTCTTTGTTTCCATTAAACCTTTAAGCAATATGCACAAATTACGCATATAAGTGGGGTGTCCTGTAGTGTTTTGATTCATGTACACATTGCTTAACGTTTCAATCAAGTTAAACTTTTCTATCTCCTCCAACATTTATCGTTTCTTTATGGTGAAACTTTCAAAATCCTTTCTTCCCAGCCTTTTGAAATGCAGTACATTGTCACTGTCTCTGTCACCCCCTCCCTGTGCACCAGCACCCCAGAGCTTCTTGCTGCTAACTGAAACTTAACACCCATTGACCAACCTTTCCCTCTCTCCTCCCTATGTCTTATCGTTCTTAATGTCAGGAATTCAGCTAAGCCTAATAATGAGGCTGGAACCAAAAAATCAAAGGTCACCCCCTTCTCTTTGTATCTCTGGGTTTTTTCCTCCAAGGACTGGCTTTCTCTCCTAAGCCAACAGCACTGGCAGAATTCGCACAACGTGCTTGGAATTACAGCCCCCCTTTCCAAAGCACCGACCCCAAGGGAACCAGAATCTCATAACCCCAATTTCAAAGTCTCACGAGAGAGTCTGCGTCTTTATTTTATGACGCGGGTTCACTGAAGCTGTGAGTGGACGGGGCTGGGGCTTTTCAGGGAGCGTGAGGCCCAGGCAGCACCCCACCTCCACCCCCCAGCAGATCGCAGAGCTTAGGGATTGCACGGCTGCGGACATTCCAAAATGTGTTTTCTCCAGCTACCTGGGCAGGTCCTGTCACCTAAAGGGGGCTCCATAGGTGTTACTTATGTTTCCTTTCCCTCAGACTGGATTTGATGAATGGAAGCGCATAGTTGGGGACGATTATGCTGATCATTCTGGGGCTAATGATGGGAAATGGAAATTAGGATCAGTGCAGTAGGTGACAGTCACCACACGGCTGTGATGAACAAGGAGGGCTGTGCACTCCGAGACCCCCTCGTTCTTCCCCAATCGGACTTCTTGCTGTGATTTTTGGGATGAGTTTCTCCATCCTTAGAAAATTCCCTGATGCTGGGGCTAAGATGTCAAGAACAACCCCTGTGTGGAGAAAACTGCTCTCTACAGAAGTGGGTGGGATTAGAGACAACGATAGGGCTAGTGGTTACAGGGGTGCTTGGGAACTGGAGGAGCAGGATGGGTAGAGACACTAGCTGAGCTTTTCTTCTTGCTTTTATTTATTTATTTTTTTACTCGTTCAACATAGTCTTAGATATTGGAGGGAGTCGTTGTTCCACGTTCATGAGCACACGGATATTGACAAAGCGAGCCAAGGCTGACGCCAGTTCATGACCTTCCCGCTTTGAGTTCTCCCTGATTCCATGTTTCCCCTACTTTACCCCCATTCTTCTTGCTTTTTGACCACATTCCCACACGGGCAGCAATGTGCACAAAGCCAATCCTTCCTTCCTTTCTGCCTTCCTTCCTTCCTTCCTCTCTTTCTTTTCTCATGCAGTAAATGTTCACTGAGCCAAACGTTGTACTATTGCAGAGATACAGAGAAGTGCTCACAATGTGTCCCACATCAAAGTTTTCTTCTGGAAGCAGAAGGCCCAGATGGGGTTTGGGCGCTAGAGGAGACTTGCCTCTGATTGTAGGGGGCTGGTCCAAGGACGCGGGCAGCCCAGGGCCTGAGGGAGACGATGCCTACAGAGGAGGGTCTGAGCGAGAAGCATGCTTCTGAAGCAGAGTCAGCCAGGGCAGTGGGCAGAGCACACCCTGGGCTCTGTGGGAAGCCCAGGCCTGGGCCTGGTGGGAACCCCAAAGGTACCAGGCCTTTCACAGCCAGGGAGGGCAAAAAGCAGAGCTCTGAAGGCAGAAATATTTCCCACACCAAATAGTCTTCTAACAGTGAAGATCAGAGTGTGAAAACGCACCTTAGTAGTTCCATTTCCTGCCCACCACCCAACACAACTTGCAAAACTGTAAAGAAAGGAGCATATTATTTTTTAAATTCAGTGCTAAAATCAAAAGCCCTCCTAGGGCTAACATGCGCTCTTTCTTTAAAAATCAATGTAAAGGGGCTGGAGTGGTGGCTTGGTGGTGGCACTTGCCAGGCATGTGCTAGTGAGACAGTTTTAGGAGAGATAGTAAAATGGCAAGGTAGTCAGGATAAGGGCCCCCTCTGAGAGCTAGCTGATAAAGAGTGATTGACAGGGCACATTCAGGGCCTTCAAATGCAAAAAGACCATGAGGCTCACCTTTGTCCCAACTAAGAGATGGGGGTGGTCACAGGTGGGAACTAGGAAGTATTTGCCAGCTTTTGCTTTACATAGATATTAACCAAGTGTTCTTGACCAGTTTCAATGCCAGTTTTGCATGGATTTTAACCAATGACTTTAGTACTAAGTTTCAATGCCTGCTTTGCATAGGTTTCAACCAATGATGTAGATGCATTTCTCAATGCTGCTTTGCATGAATGTTAATTATGCTTTTACCCCAAATCAATATAACCCCTGGTCTGACCTCCGTTAGACAGTGTCCTGCTTCCAGGTACCCCTCTGCCTTGCGGAGTCTCTGCTCTTCTTCCTAAATAAATCCTACTCCTTTTATTTCTCCTTCCGTAGTTGTCCATGGATTTTATTCTTCAAATTCATGAGACAAGAACCCAGAAGACTGGCGCTGATTTCCTGGGGTGAATTTCCACCACACCAAGAGCTGCAACACCCAGCTTTAAGCTGGAGAGCTGCTAACACTTTCAGCTGCAGACACCTGCAGCCAGCCCAAATTCCCAGTTTTAACTGGGAATGGCTGCAAACACTAGAAGTGGGCTGTTTTGACTGCTGGAATCTGTAGTCGGCCCAGACTCCATTCGCCAGTGGGAGCAGAGAATCCAGCCTCATCTCAAAAACCCCGCATCACAAGGACTGGAGTTCAAACCCCAGCACCACGTCCACAGCGAAGTCTCAGAGCAACAAAAGCCACATGAAAAACTAAATAAAAAATTGATTTGCTCTTTCTCTATCTCCTTCTCTCTTACTGTCCTTCTCTCTTTGCCAAAAAAAAAAAAAAATGAATGTACAGGTGCCTGCTTAACAACAGCTTTATTTTTATCACCGTTAAAACCAAATTGTATCTGGGTGGTAAAATCATTAGTCTAGTTTCAGGGTTTCCCTAGGTTAGCAGCTTAGATGCGAGGCAGGATTTATCTTTATGTACTGTCATTTGTCCCTACTATGTTTCTCGACTGATTGAGGACCACTGGCCCTGGGAAATATTTAACGGGTAATGAGAATGGCGTGACTGACAAGTTCCATTTGACTAAAGAGCTCAGCCACATCTTCACTGTGGATATAGATGCCTCCCTATCACATTTATACCACTTATATCAACTGTGGAAAAAATAGTATTTCAGCAGTGCAAATATAATGTGGCAGAAAGGTAACCCTGGGGTGTTATAAATATCAAACAAGTCATAACTGTAATGATAATATTCAAATTTATCTTCAGAAGATAAAGGTTGAACTTATCAAGAGGCCACAAGTGAGCAATAAAGTCTTCCTTGCTGAGAACCGATGAATTTGAGATTTTTGATGATTCTGTTACATTCCGTGTAGTTCTTTATTCTTAATGTTGTCCTTCGATTTTGAAAACTGCTAACTGCTTTCAAACTTGCTGCTTTCTCTTGTTCCTTCCGTATCTGATGATCTGTAGCTAAACACCAGTATGCAGCCAAATCATCTCTTTCCTCTGGTTTCACTTCTCCTTTCCTGAATTCCTGTCTTAGTTCCCATTCTCCCCACCACCTCCCTCTAGGTGTAGCAGGACCAAAGACACAAACAAGGAAAACAAAATGCAAATAAGGATTGCCTAAGAGGCACACAGGTGCCCCCTTTGCTCTGCCTACACAAATCTCACTCCTCTGTCAAAGCCACTGTATGCGTATGCAGTGGCTTATATAACAAAGTATCCCAACAGCCCCTGTGGCTTCTACAGTGGACATGGATTCCCTCACGATTCTGGAAGCCAAAGAAAAAGGCGCCAGCAGGGCTCTTTCCTCCGAGCCCCCACCAAGGCTTGCTAAAGAGTGTCCTCTCCCTGTCTTCACATGGTTGCTGCGTGCCTGGATGTGTCCCAACCTCCTGTTCCGGTAAGGACAGCAGTCATACCGAATCTCACTTTAGCTTATTAATTACCTGATTCTCCACATACAGTCCCATTCTGAGGCACTCGAATTTGAGAGAGAGACAGCTTCACACGTGGCTGCCTCCTTAGCCCTTTTCCACGTCTCTATTGCTTCATCCTACCTGAGGCTGATTTTATTTTCCGTGGTCGTGGTGATCTCTGCCATTATTTTAGTGGTTGATTAAATGCAGTTGGATACCATCTTGAGTTTTTAGATGAAAGTCATTTCTTCCCCAGTAAGATCAATGAGAACAGGGAGTTTTTAATCATTCTGATGCCTGGAACAAGGTTGGCACGTTAGTCGTCGGGCTGACAATGAAACAGAAAGCAAGACGAGACAGTCTCAAGGGAATTGGAGGAGAAGATATTGTTCTTTTTTTTTTCACTTTTTAAAATGTTTTTATTAAGAAGTTGAGTTATTGTACATTCATAAATGCATATAAAGTAACAATATCATATGCATGTGTTCTTAAAACAGAATTACCCCCACATTGCCCACACCACAGTCTCTTGATTCTTCTATATTTTGCCCCAACAAGCGATATAAATGCTTAGATTGTGAATTTTCCAGAATTAAATGATTGCATAAGTTTTATTTGGATTCTCAGGGGAGTAAAGAATATGCTACATTGTTGATTGTTTCCCTAGATCCCTCCCTATTTTCCCTCCCCCTACCTATTCCCCCACCCCCCAAGCACCACGTGTCTATGATTGCCCCAGATTACGTGTGGCTATGCCTTCGCTGAGTCTAATTCATGAGTCTGACTACCTTTCACCCAAGCCTGGGTTTAGCTCCAGCCTCCACATATAAGGAAAAACATTTGACCCTTGACTTTCTGGGTTTGGCTCACTTCACTCAGCGTGATTTCTTCCATTTGAAGGTATTGATCTTTCAGTGACTTCCATTGAGAACCGAAGCTCTTTATTTTTTTTTTCCACCTTTATTAGAAGTATATTGTGATACAGGATACAGATGAGGGGGAAACATTGTCAAAACTGTAGCAATCAATGTGTATAAAGTTTGATAACCAGGGGTAATGCTAACGCATAGATAAGCTACTATGGGTTTCATCTATTGCCGTTTCCCCCAGAAGAACTCATGTGTTAAATGGGTATCTAGTGTA
>PVKS010008914.1:0-66211 GCA_004027875.1 Aplodontia rufa | reverse complement strand
AGAGACAGAATCAATTTTTATTGAGTTTTTCACATGGCTTTCATTGCTCTGACACTTAGTTGTGTAGTTGGGTGCTGGGATTTGAACCTGTGAACTTGCATATGCCCGGCAACTGCCATAACCGCTGAGCCACCACTCCAGCTCCTCATTTGGTTTTAATAAATAGTCCAATGAGACAAATATTTTAGGTACTCATTGTATTGAATAGACAGAAACAGGAAGAGAGAGTGACTTGTTAGGGGGACATAGCTGATAAGTGTCAGGTGAGGGACGAGCCCCATAGTTTTTGACTCATCACTGCATACTTTCCCTCTAAGTTTGTGCACCGATTTCATGTGCACTATAAAAAGATGATTATTTTAGGGTTTTGGTAGATTATTTTTTGCTTGTGTTTCATTGAGCTTTTCTGCAAGCATGATGTGTAACTACAAATGTACTTAGTTTCTATCTGTCAGGACTGGCTGTGTGCCATGGTTTGTGTTCCGTGTGTTGGGTTGTTCTTCCGGAGCTTGCTCTGCTTCATTTCAGCAGCGTGAGAAAGGGGGAACAAGGTGCCTCATCCCAGAGAAGCCAAGAATGTGCACAGGAGCGGATGGTTAGCTTTGAAGCACTGAAATTAGCTGAGAGGGTGGAGCTGGGGACTACAGGAAATGGTTCTTTTCCCCAGCTTTAGTGGGAAACTTGCCAAGTTCCAGTGGGACAGAAAGAAGGACCAGAAGGGAAGACCCAGAAGGTCATATCTGGGCCACGTTCTTTCCCTGAGTGAACATTCCCAGCCAGCCAGCTTCTCTCCTGCCGGGCAGCTAAGGTCCTGAGTCCCCAGGCTTGCTCCTCCTACCGCACGCCCACTTTGGCAGCCTTACAGCAGCTCCACTTCCTTCCCTGCTGCTGTTACCTGTGTTTTAAATACAAAAACTGGGCAATATTGGAGATACTCCCTTTATTTACTACCCTTTAAAATGACCTCTTTAGAGTCATATTGTCACGTTCGCCATAGTGGTGTACACCTGAAATCCCAGTGAGTCGGTAGCCTGCTGCATCAAGATTGCAAGTTTAAGGCCAGCCTCATTAACTTAGCAAAACCCTGTCTCAAAATAAAAAATAGAAGGGCTGGGGATGTAACTCAGTGGTAGAGCACTCCTGGGGTTCAGTCCCTAGTACCGAAAAAAAAATTTATCCCAAATAGCTATCAGAAGTTATCTTTTCTTTTGTCATGAGACCTAGATAGTTTCTTTTGCCTTGTTTCTTTGGTTATCAAAAGGTACCAGAACATTGCAAAATAAAATTTGGATGCCTCTGGTACAGCCAATGCAGTGACCCAAAGTCCCCTAACTACTTCAAACTATTATAGGGTCATAGAGGGGTATTGCACTTTGAGAACGTTTCGTTGGCAAGGCATTGGAGTTTATGGTGATTTTCTCATTTTACTTATAGCCATTTTAGATGCGAAGTTTCCATGGTCTGCTGTGAAATCTAGCAGTTACGTCACAACTTTATTTCATTTCCCTTTTCTGCCCTTCAAGGGGTTTAACAGAAATTCAACATTCCCTGTTCTGCCTCAGTGCTTTTGAGAATCCTTTTGAGGTATCTTGTTTTCCATTCATTTGGACTGAGTTAAAGATGCACTAACAGTGGCTTTTAAGTTGATAACCTTATTTAAAGTTTCATCATGAACCTCAAGCTCTGTCTCCTTTAAGAGAATGGTTTGTATGCATTTAGCTTTCACAAAATATGCTAACTGGAATCCAGTGGAGTGTGGTAGGAATGATTTTAATACAATATCAAAATTTGTTACAGCGTAGCCAACCTCTGCAATGCAAGCAGAAGAGAGAGGAAGAGGGTTGTTACTCCAGCAAGCAGTTCCTCAGGCAGCAGATGTACATGGCTCTGAGCCGGCAGACTCTGGTGGTTTTCCACACAGCCTCTGGCTCGCTCAGTCCTCACCACCGCTCCCCTCCCTGCCACTTCATTCCTGTGCCACCAGTAGAGAGGGAGTGTGGGAACATGAGGGTGACTCCTTGTGGGAACATGAGGGTGACTCCTTTAAGAGGCACAAGGAAACCACTGACTTTTTACCTTGACCCAAAAGCAAATGAATTCGAGTTGGAAGAGACCAACAACTGCGCAGAGTCCAGCTCTCAACGTTAGGTTAGGGAAGAGCGAGATGACGTGTGCTAGCTGGGAGTAGGACCAGAACTTTCATATCTATCCTAATTCACAGGGCAGTTTCAATGCAGATTTTATAATTCATTCATTTATTCATGCTTTTATTGAGTACCTACTATGTGTTATGGTATCTGGTAGGTGATCATTGCAGACACAAGTGTGAATAAAACACATGGTCTTAGCATGCAAGGAGTTCATGATGCAGCCCTGGAGAATCATGAACAAAACATACAGTGCCATCAGGTCTGTTTATGGTGGCAGAGTTAAAAGCCTAGGCTCACTCTTGGAAAGATAGGTGCCACTGAACGGTCAAGGTCAGCCTCACAGAGAGCAGGTTTCTCATGCTCTGCACAGAGAATGCTGTGTGGGAGAGGATGTGTAAAGAGCATGCTTCGTCACTGACAGGGACGAGAGAAGGATATCAGTATGTGAAGAGCTGTACCTTGCAAGGGTGTGGCCTGCTTGCTCCATTAATCAAGTTAGGAAAAACCTGCACATTGTATTTGTGGCCTGTGATTATCCAACATCTTTCTGTTTATTTGCTCATGAACCATGGTGGGGAGGGGAAGGTAGGGAGGGGCCCATCAACTCCCCATGAAACATCTGTGCAAAAGCCACTTCCAGCTTCCTCAGTGTCACTGTTCCGTCCCTTGATTTCCACCCCTCTGGTTACTGCCATGTGCGTAGCACCTAGGATAGGAACTGCTTTTTCCTTTGCCTTTTTCTCTTACCAGCACATCTTAGAACTCTTCCTATGTCACTGCAGAAAGGACTCCCTCATTCTTTGTCTGAACTGTGTGCTACCACATGGAGGTGACATGGTGTATTCAGCCAGTTTCAAGGTGATGGCCATTTACGTTGCTTCCAGGCTATTACAGTGTCGTAACCCATGCTCATATTTATGTACGCAAACCACTGATCTTAAAAAGCACTTTGCTAGGTGCTTGCAGAACACAGTACTTTGTTTTCGCCCTCAAAGGCTTCTTTAGTTAAGTCCTCAAGTAACTGTCATCTTGTTATCTGCGTCAGTATGAACTTTCTGCTTTAGCTCAATGATTATATTCAAAAGCTTGTCCAAATAGCTCTTTAATTTCTCTTTTATACATCCTCACATGAGCTCTCTTCCTCATCTCCCTGGGATAACAGCTATTGTTCCTCAAGTGGGTGTTTGCTTTCCCCTGATCTCCAGCCCGAGTTCCCACCTGCTGGCTTTGTCTTGGAGTTGCTCCCAGCTCAGCCTGAGCTCCGCCTCTGCTGAAGCCCTCAGCCCTCTTCAGCCCATAGTAGCATCTTTCTGTGGGAACTGTAGCCCTTGCTGTCCATATCCCTCTGCCTTTGAGCTTGCGTGTGCACACTGCATGTGCGCGGATAATTTTTTAAGTGTGTACATATCCTTTTTTGTGTCTGCAAGAATGCAAGGTATTGAGAGATATCTTTTAGTATTTCATATTATATCTTCACGTCTCTCAACACTACCCAGTGCAGTTTCTTCCCTTATCAGTTTTCCTTTCGCATCTGCTGTTGTGGAATGATCAAAAATCTTATGTTCTGCTCTAAGCCAAAGCCCTCAGTGGTTCTCCTTTGCCTGCTATGATTTAGCATCCTGATCACAGGATGAAAGATGAGGGTTTGTCAGCTGGATCCTGGATGTCTGCTCTTACCTGGCCAGATCTGGCTCTTCTCCTTAGCCAGATGGACTCACTTGTGAGGCTCCACAAATGCCTATGTTCCCTGTTTCCATGACAACGTACATGCCATCATTTCCAATAGACTGTCCCATTTTCTCTTTTCTAAATAACGATTCCCCAACCTCAGTGAAGCCTGTATACCATGGGCTTCTCTAGATTATCTCCTCTGTATCTCTATATATTTTAATGTCTAGGAATAACAATGATAGCTCACTTTTGAGATATTTTTTGTTCGTTGTGTATTTTTTTGTTTGGCACCAGGGATTGAACCCAGCAGTACTCTACCACTGACCTACATCACCAGCCCTTCTTATTTTTTTTTATTTTGAGGCAGGATCTCCTAAGTTGTCCAGACTGGTCTCAAGCTTGCCATCCTCCTGCCTCAGCCTCCCAAGTCCCTGGCATTATAGGCAAACACCACTATGCCTAGCTGCAAAAATGATTTTTAGATTATTCAGTTTGTGATTGTGCTGTTTTCCTTAAACCTTAGACAATATTTTTGTGTTCTCCTGCTTCCTGCATTAGACTGTAAACCTCTGAGATACAGATAGTTCATATATAGAAATTTCTAATTGCTAATATAATTACTGATACAAATGTTCCCACATAGACTAGTTCAATAAAGGTCATTGAAGTAATTTATTTTTGTATTAACTTCTGCTGTGCTTTTTTCTGTCTTTCTTATTTTTCAGGAAATCATTTGCCAGAAGAATACTGTGAGTATTTTGCTTAACCTTCCAGAAATTATAAAGTATTTTCTTCCTTATCAGCTAATCCCTGATATTTTAAAAATCTTCACAAAATATTAATTACCGTATCTGTTACTTCTTTTTAGTTTCTGACAGCAATTTAAGTATGGTTGTTTTATCTAAATAAGATGTAGTGAAATTTTATTTATAATAATGGGAAATGACATTATTTGACTTTTCTATATAATTATGTTTTGGGAAAATATCTCCAAAGTATAGTCAATGTTATGGAAGTATGAGTGGAAATAAAACAACATATATGCACATGGATACATATGTTTGTGTATGTCTATGCATAATACACGCATGGTATACATGCAAAGTACAGGTAATATATACATATAATGCATCTTCTATTTAGAGAAATCGATTTAAGTCCTTAAGTTATGTAGTCTGCCTTTGGGTCTCTTCAGAATTCCAATTGCCCACACAGAATTAAACAAACAAGAAAAAGTGTAAAAATTTTTAAATTTAAATAGCACTACATAAAGAAAAAATAATATGACGGTGGAAACAGCCATGGTAGGCCTGTGATTGTGTGTTCCATCTTGGAAAATAAATGAGTATATAAAGTCTTGAAGTGCATACCTCTGCAATTTAGAGTGAAAATAATATACGACATAGAGGCTGCATGTGATTCCATGTAATATGACAAGTTAACAGTACAGTGTCCGCAGATCGGAAATTTTAAAGCTTAAGATTTCAGCAGGTTGGAGACTTGTAGGTTGGATTCTGTTGCTGTTATAACCTCTTATCCTTCACACCTCAGCAGGAAACGAGGGCTTACTGCTCCGTGCTTCCATTCAGTGTAACAGCTTTTATTCAGGAAGTACTGATTGAAGGTGAGCTGTGTGCCAGGCCTTCAGCTTGATGCTGGAGGGGACTCACCCTAGAGGTTGAGGGGCGACGACCATGTTCATACCTGTTCCAGGAGCCAACAGATGAGAAGTGCCACAGTCTAGTTGGGGGAAAAGAGCTGCAAACAAATAAGCAAGCAAGCAAATTAGAAAAAAAAAAATAAGGTGACGTGTTAAAGAGTGGGTGACCATAACTCTAGGTCCTGCAAGGGAGGTAGCATTCCCTGAGTCCCGAAGGACAGGAATGATCCAGTCCTGCCTGACCTATTTGTGCACATGGAGAGGCAGGTTGCTGAGTGGGTTGAATATTGTGTCATAAACAAGCTGCCCATGGACTTGGGAAAGCTGCTGTGTGCCAGGTGCTGGGTGTCCTTTAGAGAGCTGAATATTGTACACATGCATTTCAGCGTGATCGAGTGCCAAGAACTTTTCCCTCCAGAAGCTGAACTCTTTCCATGCATATTTATGTTCACATTTATGTAGTTCTCAAAAGCTGAAAAACAAAATCATCATTTTTTTTTAACAATGAAGATAATGTGTTTTAGAATAAGGCTAAATTTTAAAGCGGTGGGATTTGATAACCATGAAAAAGCATGCTCCAGAGAGCTGAGTGTTGTCATTTTATGAGCATGCCTTGGTGTTTTGGAATTTAAGGAAATGTGCTCTACTCTCGCAGAAAGCAGATTTATATTTTAGGTCAGACATAGCGGTATGTGCCAGTCATCCCAGCTACTAGTTGGGTAGAGGCAGGCGGATCAAAGGTTCAAGGCTACCCTGGGCATAATAGTAAGACCCTATCTCCAAAGTAAATAAACAAATAACACTGGATTTTTTTTGTTTTGTTTTAAAATTAGTATCTTATTGGGGCTGAAGTGGTGGCTTAGCGGTTACAGCGCTTGCTTGGCACGCGCAAGTATGCAGGTTTAAGCCGCAGCACCACGTACGCAGTGAAGTCTCGGAGCAATGAAAGCCACGTGAAAAACTAAATGAAATTGATTCTGTCTTTCTCTCGCTCTCTCACTGTCCCTCTCTCTTAAAAAAAAAATAGTATCTTATTAACAAAAGGCAGTTATTTCACATGCAGTGTCTCCGTTTGATGGCATAGGGGCTCTTTTTATTTCAAACAGTGCTTCAGTGGCATTGACAAATAGAAATCGCAGTGGTACATTTCTAAGTGATGTGTGAGCCAATCTGGGAAATACCTAGTTCCTAATTATTAGTTTTTATCATTTTGAAAAAGTTTTTATCATTCTGAGAAGTTTTCTGAGCAGTTATCTTTCTAACCACAGTGTCACGCAACTTACCCTTGCACTGTCCCCCACTGTACTCCCTGAGCTATCTCATATCTCAGACCCAGTTGTACCCATTTGTTTCCTGCAGCTTCCACCTCTCTTTTTTTGCTGACATTGACAATCAGAAATTGAAAAAAAAAATATATATATATATATACTGCCAACACCACACCCAGACGTGTGGTCATTCTCTTGCGGAGGTAGTTTTGCGTGGAGGCCTTATTCCCAGGGCCCCACGTTTCACCAATGATGTATGTATGTTTCATGTCTTATACCCAGGTACACATGGTGCTAAGCCTTCCGAGGCTGCAGAACTTGATCCAACAGCAAACAGTAATAGACCCTGATAGCGCTTTCCTGACTTACTGACTTTTCCTCAATTTCCTCTCCTTTTGTGATTCAGAGAATGTTCGTTTGCAATTTTGAGTTATGATGTGTCAGGAACATTTGATTCTATTCTTCCTGTGTAGCTCATGCATGGTTTAAGTTCTAGAAGCTTTGGAAAGCAGCCTGCGTGGTGTCCTCACTTTTCTGTGTAGGCGGTGGCTTGGGTGAAAGGATTAAATTGGGCGCACATGCTATGAGACCTTCGTCACAATTCAGAGGCAGGACATATTTATTTATTTCTCTTTTTTTATTAGTCTTTCAGTCCTTGTTTCATGAAGGAGAACCTGGGAAAGGAACAATTTAATGTACTTGAGTTAAACCTCAGTTTGTTGAAGTTCTCATGTTAACTGGAAGTCAGACTTATTTCTGCTTCATTGCTGACATACGTGTTCCTCAAAGCATAATATGTTCATGAATCATTAAGTCTGGCTCTCAGGGTGTTTGACATTGCTTGTCTCTTTGCTGTGATCAGTCACTTCACTTGCACAGAGTTCCTCTAGAAGCAGATAGGTTTGGTGAGAAGTATGCCAACCTGTTACAACTGCAAGGGAGTGCATGTGACCCCCCTAACGATAATGACATGCCCTGTGGAGAAAGAGGCCTTGGGCTGGAGTCCCAGACAGATCATAGACCTGCTGCTTGATCTAAGTTTACCTGTCTCCTCACCTGGAGGAAATGGCACCTCCTCCAGTGGGTTGTGAGGAAATGTGCCCCTGGGTACATGCACATGGAGAGAAAATGTGTGCTCTTACTAGTTTAGGGGTGCAGGCGGAGAGGTGCTGTTTTGTCTTGGGCTGACTTGGCTGGCAGCATGTACTCTGGACTCCTTGAGCTCCTAGAATGATGGTATGGGTTTGCTATTCATTGCTGTAACAAATCCTCAAGAAAAACAACTTAGAGGAAGACGTTTACTTTGGCTTAAGGTTTTAGAGGTTTAAGTCCATAGCCAGACAGCTCTTTTGCTTAGGACCTGAGGTGAGACAGAACATCTTGGTGGAAGGGCATGGAGGAGGAAAGCTGCTCAGCTGGTGGCATTCAGGAAATAGAGAAAGAGAGGGAGAGAACAAGGAAAGGGCCAGGGATAAGAATTACCCTTCCAGGGCACGCCCTCAGTCACCTACTTCTAGCCAGGCCCCTTCCTGATAGTGCAGTCAGCCCACCGATGAGGTCGGAGCCCTCTTGATCCAATCATTTCTCAAAAGCCCCACCTCTGTACCTTGTTGCCTTGGGGACCAAGCCTTCAACACATGAGCCTTTGGGGGACATTCCAGATCTGTAACTGCCACATATCCCATTATAGTCCTCAGTCCTTTGCTTTTGTCTTTTTACGTGTGTGTGTGTGTGTGTGTGTGTGTGTGTGTTTGGGATTTTTGTTGTTGTTGTTTTGTTTTTCCCTTAGAGGTTTTTCCAGTTTCCTTTAATTCAGCCACTTGAAGTAATCCTCAGCTTTATGTTTTGCCTTGAAACTCCTGCATGGTCCCATCACATATTTCCAACTCCCATTTGGAACTTTTCCCCTTAAACCTCGTGCTTCCCTTAAGTTCCATTCTCTCTAAAGTGAGTGTTTCACCCTGTCCCACAGCAAATCAAATCTCAACCTTCTGCTACTCTTCTTGTAGTTTAAATGGCAGTTAGGTTCTGTCTGTAATTTATTACCTGACACAGGGCAAGCTCATCAAAGTGCAGCGTGTTCATACACAAGTCAGTCAGGCCTTGCTTTCTGTTAATCTGACCGCTCCTTTTAGGAAGCCCTGTTTAGAGTTGCCTTTGACTCCTTCCTCCTCCTCTGTCTCTGAAACCTGTTACCGGATCTGGTTGATTCTTCATGGTGTTGAGCACATGTGCCTGTTTCTCCATCGCCACTGCTTCCAATCTGGTCATGCTACGGAGCTTCCTGCCTAAATTCCTTAAATCTCAGTCCATCCTGTTATCTGTCCATGCTATAAAAATGCACAGCTTTGGTTGTGTTTTCTTTCCTGCTCTGGATCCTTTGCTGATTTTCTTAGCTTAAAGTCCTTAGCTTTGCCCTTCCTGAGCCCTAAGCTCCAGTCAGATTTGCTTCCTCAAGCCTGTCCAGTCCAATTCCCTTCTTCTCAGCAGTGCTTCTGTTGGCACAGATATACCCTCTCTTGGCATCATCTGGGACCTGGTAGAAGGTCAGCGAGCCCAGGTTGCAGTGAGGAGGGGGTGAGTGGCACTTGCTGAAGCTGGGGAGATGTGGGAGCTGCAGGAGCCAGGCCCTTGTGGACTGCGGCCCAGTGCGTCATCTTCTAAGTAAAGGCAGCTGATCCAAGGGCTTCATGCAGCTGTGAGAAGCCATCTGTTATTGGGTGTTAAAGATCTCTGTTACGACTTGGTAAGGAAGAGTCTGGGGACAAGAGTAGAGGCAAAAAGACCAATTAAAACCATTTGCAGATCCAGGCCAGGCATGCTGGTGCTTGGACTTGGAGAGCTGGTGGAGAAGAGGGAGGCACATGGATCAATACCAGATACATTTTGGAGGCAAAATAGACAGGACTTTGACAGGACGTGGGAGGGGAAGGAAAGGAAGCAATAAAGGACAAGTTGTAGTTCTTTAGTTTTAGTGATTGAGAGAGCAGCCGTGAGGGGAGCAGCTGTGAGCTGGCCTTGTTCTCTGCCCTGCCCATCAAAGCAGGAGCCCTTTTAAGTGTTAATTCGTAGTATTTTCCTTTATTGATGCTGCGTCTCTGACCAAATTTTAAGTTCCCTGAAGGCTGCAGGTTGTGCTTTAAGCTACTGTTTTTCCTAAGCATATGTCATAGTACCTTGGCCGTGCAGGCTGGTGAATAAATATTTAACAATTGATAGAAGCTGTTCTGTACTTCTTTTGATAGCATCTGTAAGTCCTAATTATATTGAACTCAGCAATTAAAGAAATTGGGGAATTTTCATTTTCATATGTCATGAATAAGAAATGAGGTTTTCCTATTTCCTTTCACATTTAAAATTTTTTAAAATGAATCGCTGAAGTGGGACCTGGGTTTCCATCTATGTGGTGTCCCCAGGCAAGCTCCCCAGTGTCCCTTGCCTCCTCTCTCCACAGATGTGCACTGGGAACTACACCTTTGTCCCTTACATGGTTACCCCGCATAGCAAGGTCTACTGCTGTGACAGCAGCTTCATGAAGGGCTTGACTGAACTCATGCAGCCCAACTTCGAGCTGCTTTTGGGACCCATCTGCTTACCTCTTGTGGATCGTTTCATTCAGCTTTTGAAGGTGGCACAAGCGAGTTCCAGGTAATTTTTAATGATGATGAGCATGAGGAGTTATTTTACTTCATTCATTTGAGCATCTTATAGATGACCCCTAGGTATCAGTTATATAGCTAAGAACCAGGAGAAAAAATGTACAGTACTCTCTAAATGTATAAAAGAAATGCCGCGTAGTTCACATGCTGCATTGTTTCACTTTACAGAACAGCTTGACATCACACACGCAAAAACTCTATTAACTGCTTTATAGTGACGGGAAAGCTAAAAAGTATACAAATCAAGTGCAGCAACATTAGAATAAATGTCCGTGGACTTTTAACGTAAGGGTCAGCGCTCTGCAAAAATTGCTGAGAACATGTTTTGGATAAGAATATGATTTATGTTAATGAATGATGATGCTGAATCAGAAAGTAAAGGTTATATTGTGTTCAGATCATTGGCATGTGTAATTTATTTAAGACAATTTCTGCTCAAAATAGTACATTGAAAAGTTTTGGCATTTTAAGTGGAACATTGCAAGAAAAATCATTAACATGGAATATTTTTTATCTTCAACTCTTTCCAAAACAAGGAAGAATATTAAATTCAGGGATCCTCCAATTTCTTAATAATGCCAAATGAGAAGTTTTTTTCCTATGTGTCTTAATAAATTGAAAACCACTCATGTGAAAATGTCATTTATCTCTTCATAAAGTTATTGGTTTTCACTGAAATCCTTTCTAGTGTTAACTCTTTGAAATGCTTTTGTCTTCATCAGCCAGTACTTCCGGGAATCTATACTCAATGATATTAGGAAAGCTCGCAATTTGTATACCGGTAAAGAATTGGCAGCTGAATTGGCAAGAATTCGTCAGCGAGTGGATAATATTGAAGTCTTGACAGCAGATATTGTCATCAATCTGTTACTTTCCTACAGAGATATCCAGGTGAGAAGATCTACAATCTTTGTCATGTAGCATGTTGGAGGAGTAAGGGACTGTTAACACGACATTTCAGTTAGCTACTTTCATGTTGCTGCATATAACTTTTTACTGACCCTTCTGTTCGTTCTGTGACTTTATGATGAATGAGACTCATGTATTCATCAGTGATTGTGAAATGCTTACATAGTAAAGATTTGACTTTTCTTCCAAAAGAACATAAAGAAAAATCCACTCATATAGCTAACCTGGGGATGGTCTGATCTATTCTGTTAGTCTTAGACATTGCTATCTGTCAATAAATAAAAGCTTTGGCAAATAGCAGAAATTCTTAGCACTTTTTCAATGTATCTTTTACTTCTTGAAATTGTGTTGTTTGAAACTGATAGTGCTGAATCTAATCATCCAGAAGCAAGAAATATGCAATTGATTAACTATGTAAATAACTTAAGCATATGTAAACCTTGCTAATGTGCTTCATCATTTTTATTGACAGGTCTTAGAATTTTTAAAATATGATAAATTGAACAAAAAGTGTCTGAGTTGGGGCTGGAGCGGTGGCTCAGCGGTTTTGGCGCTTGCCTGGCATGCGCAAGTACACGAGTTCAAACCCCAGCATCCATATACGCAATGAAGTCTCAGAGCAACGAAAGCCATGTGAAAAACTCAATAAAAATTGATTCTCTCTGTCTCTCTCTCACACTGTCCCCTCTTTCTAAAAAAAAAAAAAAGTGTCTGAGTTGAAGATTTTCTGTGTTTTTTTTATGCCACTTTTTTTTCCTTTTGTTACCCAGCAGCCCTTTTTTAAATTATTATTTTATTTTTTAAAATTTTTAGACAGGGTCTCACTAAGTTGCTGAGGCTGGCTTTGTTCTCGTGCCTTAGCCTCCCAAGCTGCTGGGATTACCCTAGGCATGTGCCACCACACCCAGACCTATTTGGTTTTTAAATGGTAAAATTTAAGTGCCTTCTTATTTTTAATTACCACTGTCAGCCTTGCAGGTTTGTGTAAAGCTTCACATGGACTCACAGGAGAACTGTGGCACTTAGGAGCTTATGACTAGAACAGCTTAACTCACGTGAAATGAAACCGTTTTGTTAATTATAAGAGCAGTTCAATCAGTTGCTTCATGTCCTTGAAAGTTTTATTTCCCTGATGGAGCAATGTATACCCAAAATGTGACTCTGTGGGAGAGTTAATCCCCCATGTTTTGACAGTACTGCATCATCCTGCTGGTATTTCTCATTTATTTTGTTTTTTTGGTCTTTATCAAATGTGGTTAACTCTATTTGTAATACTCTTATACATATAATCCAAACTTTTGGTTTTTTTTTTTTTTTTGATACTGGGTTTTGAACCCAGGGACGCTTAACCCACTGAGCCACATTCCCAGCCCTTTTTTAATTTCTTACTTTGAGACAGGATCTCACTAAGTTGCTTAGGGCTTTGCTAAGTTGCTGAGGCTGACTTTGAAGTAGTGATCTTCCTGCCTCAGGCTCCTGAGCCTCTGGAATTACAGGCATGTGCCACTGTGTGCCCAGGTAACTAACCCAAACTTCTTGGAAGAAAAACAAGTTTCTTCTAGGTCTTCAGAGTTCTCTATTGATTCTGAATTCTCATTTAATGTCCTGAGATTCAGATCTGATTGACATAAAACACTTGGTTGTCAGAACTTTCTCCCAATGGTTTAATTCAATGCTGTTCTCCTCTTGTTTGAAAGGACTATGATTCTATTGTAAAGCTGGTAGAGACTTTAGAAAAACTGCCAACCTTCGACTTGGCCTCTCATCACCATGTGAAGTTTCATTATGCATTCGCATTAAACAGGTAAGAAGTCACTTTCCACGACACACTCTCATATTTTTGTTTCTTTATAGGGAACTGTGGCATTGCAACAACCCTCTACTAGAATGTAACATTGATATATCTGCCTATACCACATAAAATATAGGAAGAATGAGTTCTTATTTCTTTCTGTTATTTATATATATATTTTTAGAATTGTTAAAGTTACAGGGATGTGACACTAGGTGTTTCACTCTATTTGGGGGGGATTAATGACAGGAAAAGCAATTTTGTCCATGTTCAATACAGACACATTTTTTTTCCAAATATTTTTTAGGGTGCTTGGATCCAAGGATGTAGAACCTGTGGATGTGTAGGGTGGACTTTATACTTAACCCCAGATAGCTATTCACACAAATATTATCTAAAGCAGAGTAATGATTGTTCTATTTAGGCAAACATATTCCTAATCAGAGAATATTTTTATTAGAACTGCTCTGAACATACCTAATTATAATCAAAATTCTGTTGGTCACTTTAGATTAGGATTAAAACTGACATTGCTGCTACCGGCTCTGCCTCTGCCTTCTATCTGCATAATGGCACACCTCAGTGCCATTTCCTCCATACAGCCACTCTGTCCTCTGTCCTCTGGGTCCTCTGCACTCTGGCCATGGACGGGGATAGAGCACTGAGCTGACCAAGACATAGTTGCGTTGCTCTTTTCTTTCATGATGAGAGAGTTGACTACACACATGTGTAATTACTTCAAACGAAGAGAACAATAAGAAGAAAGGGAGGGGGCGTCACATTAATGGAGCTTTTACCATAATATCATGTAAGCCTGGATTGTCCTTATTTCAAGGATGAGGCACACGTTGGTTGGAGAGGTTGAGTAACTGTCCCTGAAGCTCCTAGTGTACAGGCTATTAAACCAAGGCTCAGAGCCACCCCATCCTGGCTCTGGCTGTGTGCCCTTTGTCACTGGCTCTGACACCACTCTCTAGAAGAAAAAGGTAGCATGTTGCTCAATCTGAGGTTGGAACTTTCCTTTTTTATCCACTCACACTGTAGACCTCATTAACCTAATCAATAAATATATAACAAAAGTCCACTTTATGTTCCCATTTATTAGCATCTTCTTTAAATTCAACAGACTTCGATGAAACCACCAGAGATTACCTGCTCCAACTGTTTTTCAAAACCCTTTTCGAAAGGTGGAATGGAAGGTTATATTTTGAAATGAAAAGTGAATCCATAGGGCCCCCCGTAATTTTACTCTATGTGTGTATGTTTCCTAAAATAGCATATAATGGAATGATGAGTGTATTTGTATGAGACACAAACTTAAGATGTTTCATACAACAGGTGAAAGCAGGGGCTGGAGCAGTGGCTCAGTGGTTAAGGCGCTTTCCTGGCATGAGTGAGGACATGGATTTAAACCCTAGCACCACATACACAACAAAGTGTCAGAGCAATGAAAGCCATGTGAAAAACTAAATGAAATTGATTCTCTCTCTCTCTCTCTCTCTCTCTCTCTCACTGCCCCTCTCTTTAAAAAAAAAAAATAGCTGAAAGGGAATTTCATGGGCAGAAGGTTTGATGCAGTAGTAGTTGAGAGCAGACAGGATAAATTATTTTCCTTTTTTGGTGCTGGGGATTCACCCCAGAGCTGTCTGAGTGCTAGGCAAGTGCTCTACCACTGAGCTATGTCCCCAGCCATAACATTTTTAAAATAATAGCTTTATTGAAATATAATTCAATACAATTGAATTGATAAATTTATCCATTTAAAATGTATAACTCAGTGGTTTGTAATATATTTACAGTGTGTGTAACCATCAATCTAATACATTTTAGAACACTTTCATGACTCCAGAGAAACCCCCCATCCATTAGCCACTTTCCCTACCCGTCCTCTAACCCCTGGCAACCACTAATCCACTTTGTGTCATTATGGATTTGCTTATCCTAGACATTTCATGTAAATGGAATCATACAGTATGTGGTCTCTTGTGACTGAATTCCATCACATAGTGTAGTATTTTCAGATCCAAGAAATGAAAACTCTCAAAAGAATTTTTTCCAGTTTTGAGAACTATCTACAAATGTTGATTAAACAATGAGCTATATAACGCAGCTTCCTTAGGCAGTTGGTCATACATAGAAATCAGGCAACTCCTAGGTTAGAGATGATTTTTGGTATTGTCTGTGAATTAGTTTGCTTAGTGTTTCATAACAAAAGCCACTGAAATGTAAGGTTAAGGGTTGTCCCTATTTAAATAGACTGCCCCATTCAGGGTCACTACGCTCCTGATCTCATTCCATCCGCTTGAAGCTGCAGGGAACCTGGGAGGACTATTATGAGAATTGCAAATCCATCACCAAGACTAGAAGAGCAGCCAAAAGAGATCCTTGCTCGACCCACTAGACATGCAATAGGATAAAAAAGGCTTAGGACAGAAGTCTACAGAGGACTCTCAAAATCTGTTGTTTTTATCCTGCCAGACTTTACTAATGTGCATCAATACATTCAATCGAGTTTTAAAAAGATACTGATCTATATTGCTTTTGTGATCTATATTGAAACAATAATGTTCTGTACCTTAGGAGAAATCTCCCTGGAGATAGAGCAAAAGCTCTTGATATTATGATTCCCATGGTACAAAGTGAAGGACAAGTTGCTTCAGATATGTATTGCCTCGTTGGTCGAATCTACAAAGATATGTTTTTGGACTCTAACTTCACTGACACTGAAAGTAGAGACCAGGGTGCTTCTTGGTAAGTATCTAGGATATAAGTGGGCTACTTACTTGATAAGACATGACATACACAATTATGTATAAATGAGAGTGTATAAGTATTATTATTCACCAGTGTGTTGAGTATCATGAACTAAATCTTAGATATTATAACTTTAGTATACAGCTTGATGACATTCATTTATCATGGCAGAGTAAATTGCACTAACTTGGATGAAAAGATTATTTAATAATATAATTTTTAAAAGATATTTGAAATATATAATATAAGAATATATTTTTTGGAAAAAGTTTATACAAAGACATTAAAGAAGACCTGAAGGAGTGGAAAAATATACCAAGTTGTAGATAAGAAGCCTTGATATTTCAAAGATGGTAATTCTCCCCAGCTGTCCTTTTCATGTGATTTGACAAACTCATTTCAAAATTTATTTGAAAGAATAAAGGACCAAGGACAGGCAAAAGCAATGTTGGAGGAAAAACAAGGTGAAGGACTTTCTCTACCAGATAACAAGATTCATTATAAAGCTGTAACAGATAACAAATCACAGTATGATTATAGGCATGAACAAATAAAACATTGGATCTGACTTAGATAAACATATATGTAAATATATTGTTATGCTCAAGTCTCGAGTCTCCAAAGACCACCAAGGAGTCGAATCCGCTGCAAACACACGAAGGTCGTTTAATGCCAGCTCCAGTCTGGCCTCTCTCCGTCACCGTCACGGATGCAGATGCAGCAGGTCCTGGGAGAGACCTGAGCCCTAGTACAGCGAAACCTTTATAGGGTTTCATGGCGAAGCAGGAAATTCAAACAAAGCAGAATACACGATTGGTTGATCTTCTAACATACATGATATATTTCTATCAGTCATGGTACCCTTTGTCTTGGACCTCTACCATATGTAGTTTGGTACGTTAGGAATTGGCTCGTCAGCGCCTGATTGGCTATTTATTTGCTAAGGGGTATGAAACGTGGTTGGTTGTTCTTTGTTCTTAGTAAACGGGAATTTAGGGCTACTTCAAATACTATTCAAAAATGAGGCCTTTAATAACTACAACACAGTTAAATTGCTGTACACTTTCTTTCAGCAGCGTTGACCAAGCCCCTGCTCTGCCCCGTCTCACACTCTCCCACTCTCCCACACTCTCCCACACTCTCCCATACTCTCCCATACTCTCCCACACTCCCCCACACTCTCCCACACTCCCTCACACTCCCTCACACTCCCTCACACTCCCTCACACTCCCTCACACTCCCTCCTCGCACCTGCTCCCTAAGGCTTGCTCAAGCCACCGCTCTGTACTCAATCTCAATGTGTGTATATACATATTTATGTATATACACATACATACATACATATATGTTATAGCTATATATCTAGATCCCTGTTTTCAGTCCTGCTTAAATACTGAATTGAGTGAATTAAAGATCAAAATATGAAAAAATTTTAGAAAAATATTTTTAGAATAAAATATAAAAACTATGTTGGCGACTTTGGAATAAGAAAGGATTTTTTTAAACAAGGCTTAAAAATACCATAAATCATAAAAGAAAATTGGGGACAGTGGACCAAAAATGGACTTCTGCTCCTTAAGGTGCTAGTTTTTGGAAAGCGCACTGATCTTCCTGCCAAGGGCAGTTGTAATTGGTGGATAGATACTCAAAAAAAAAAAAGTTGGAAAGCAATGAAGATTGATTAAAAGGCAGAAACAGGAGAGCATTGATACTTGATTGAAGGACAGTGCCTGGGGCAAAAATCCATATTTCAATGGCTTTTCCCTGGGGCGCTTCCTAGGCTGCAGGGCATGGGTTGGTAGAACCCAAGCAGGAAATGAAATCCTAGTCTTATTGGCTTGAGGAGTCTGTGTGTGGCTGCCAGAGTTCCTGGACCCTAAATGAAGATGGCACAGAGGGAGGAGCCCCGTTTGGCTGTTGGTCAATCGCTGGAGAGTGCCTCTGGGGAGTAACCTTCAAAGGAGCTCCAGGGGCAAAGCTAAATAGATTTCAGCTCCGCTACTCCCATTGCAGGGGAGAAAGTGGTTGGGAGTCTGAACCTACCAGATTATTGGGACTTGACCTTTATAAGGAAACTCTAAAAGGGCCAACCCTTAGGAATAAAAACTACATCACAAGATGAAGGGATTACACCAAAATTAAGAGCGACGTCAAAACAGACCTATCCTGATAAAACCTTAAACCAAGCTTGAATGACCAATGATTTATTTCCCCATTATATATATACTTAGGAATCACAAATGTCCAATAAATATATTTTTAAAGCATAAAAAGATGTTTTTTTAAATTAGTTTTTTTATTAGATGGATAAAGAGTTATAATTGAGGGGGAAACATTATCAGACATTCAAGAATCAATGTATATATACTTAGTTATCCAGGGCTAATGCCATATCATGGAGGCCCAGCTTAGGTTCCCCATGTTGCTGTTTCCCCCAGAAGAACCCCAGAGTTAAATGGATATCTCATGGAGATCAGAGATCTTCTTCTGAGATGATTCTCCCATATTCCCACCCTCCAGTCTCCTAGGTGTTCTTCCTAAGCCCTCCCCCCACCCTGTCCCCCACCCTATGCCTCCAAGTATCCTAGGAGTCATCTCCCTGTTGCGTTAAGAATCATACAATTTGAAGTTATTATTAACTTAGTCATCTTAACATACTGCTTCCACAGATGAGAGAAACCATTCAGCCCTTGAGTCTCTGAGATTGGGATACTTCACTTAGCATAATTCTTTCCATCTCCATCCATTTGATTTCAAAAGCCATAATATCGTCTTCTCTAATAGCCAAGTAGTATTCTGTTGTACATATGTATCAAAGTTTTTGTATCCACTTGTTGAGTGAGGGGCATCTGGGTTGGTTCCATAGTCTAGATATAGTAAATTGAGCTGCTATAAACATTGAGGAAGCCACATCGCTATAATATGCTGATTCTAACTATTTTGGGAAAATTCCCAGGAGTGGGATAGCTGGGTCGTAAGGTGGTTCCATCCTTAATTTTTTGAGGATTCTCCACACTGCTTTCCAGAGTGGCTGAACCAGTTTGCAGTCCCACCAGCAGTGTTCCTCTTTTCCCAGAGCCCCTCCAGCACCTGTTGTTGTTAGAATTTTTCATTTTTGCCACTCTAACAGTAGTGAGGTGGTATCTTGTTGAAGTTTTGATTTGCATTTCCCTTATAACTAATGATGTAGAGCATTTTCTCATATATTTATGGGCTTTCTGGACTTTCTCTGGTGAGAAGTTTCTTTTTAGATCTGTAGCCCATTTGTTGATTGGATTATTTGTGATTTTTGAGTTTAGTTTCTTTAGTTCTTTATATATTCTGGATATTAGCCCTCTGTCTGAGATGTAGCAGGCAAAGGTTTTCTCCCATTCTGTAGGTTCTCTCATGATGCTCTTGACTAGATCTTTAGCTGTGCAAAAGCTTTTTAGTTAAATTGCATCCCATTCATTTATTCTTGACTTTATTGCTTGAGCCATGGGAGTTTTGTTAAGGAAGTTACTGCCGACTCCTGTGTCCTGTAGTGTTTATCCTACTACTTTTTCTAGTAAATTTAAAATTGCTGGCTTAATATCCAGATCTTTGATCCATTTTGATTTAATTTTTGTGCAGAGTGAAAGATAAGGATCCAGCTTCAGTTGTCTACACATGGCTGTCCAGTTTGTCCAACATCATTTGTTGAACAGGCTATTTTTCTTCCACACTATGATTTTGCCCCCTTTAGCAAATATCAAATAGTTAAATATATGAGGGTTTGTCTCAGTATCTTCTGTTCTGTTCCACTGATCTTCGGTTCTGTTTTGATACCAATACCATGCTGTTTTTGCTACTATAGCTCTGTAGTATAATTTCAGGTTAGGGATTGAGATACCCCCTACTTCTTCCTTCTTGTAGAGTAATGTTTTGGCTAGCCTGGGTCTCTTGTTATTCCATATGAACTTGAGAATTGCTTTTTCTATGTCCGTGAAGAATGTCATAGGTATCTTGATGGGGATTGCATTGAATCTGTATAGGGCTTTGGGTAGAATGGCCATCTTTATTATATTAATTCTGCCTGACCATGAGCATGGAATGTTTTTCCATCTACTCAGGTCTTCTGTAATTACTTTTCTTAGTGTTTGATAGTTTTCTTTCTAGAGGTCCTTAACATCCTTTGTAAGGTTAATGCCCAAGTATTTCATTTTTTTGGAGGAGATGGTGAATGGGAGAGATTTCCTGATTTCTTCTTCTGCAGATTTGTTGCTGGAGTAAAGGAAAGCTAGTGGCTTACTGGAGTTGATCTTGTAGCCAGCCACTTTACTAAAATTGCCTATAAGCTCTAGGAGTTTTCTGGCCGATGTTTTTGGGTCTTCTAGGTATAGAATCATGTCATCAGTGAATAGAGATAACTTAACTTCCTCTTTTCCTATATGAATACTTTTGATTTCCTTGTCTTGCCTGATAGCTCTGGCAAGGGTTTCAAGGACTATATTGAGCAAGAGTGGGGAAGTGTACAGCCTTGTCTTGTTCCTGAATTCAGTGGAAATGCTTTCAGTTTTTCTCCATTGAGGATACTTTTGACTGTGGGTCTGTCCTAAATGGATCTGACATGGTTAAAGTGTCTTCCCTTGATCCCTATCTTTTCCAGAGTTTTGAGCCTAAAGTGGTGTTTAGTTTTATCAAACACCTTCTCTGCATCAATTGAGATGATTATATGATTTTTGTTTTTATTTCTGTTTATGTGGTGAATTACATTTATTGATTTGCGTATGTTGAACCAGCCTTGTTTTCCTGGAATGAAGAAAAAAGATGTTTTTAACTAAATGATAAATCATTTTACACTTTTTGAGATAATGCAAAATTTATAAATCTGTGAATAACAGTTGGGAAGGATGTTAAAGAAATCTCCAGATGGTTGAGGTATAAATTTTTATAATCACTAAAAGATTTTGGCATTATCATGTAAAATTACCAATTCATCTCCCCTAGATTCAGCAGATTTATATACCTTAGAGAAACTCTGGAAGTTTCTTTACATGAAAATTTTAACAACAGTAATAAAAATCTTTTTTTTTTTTAAAAAAAGAGAGATGGACAGTGTGAGAGGGAGAGAAAGAGAGAATCAATTTTATTTAGTTTTGTTGCTCCGAGACTTTGTTGTGTACGTGGTGCTGGGGTTCAAGCCCGTGGACTCATGCATGCAAGGCAGGTGCCAAAACTGCTGAGCCACCACTCTAGCCCCAATAAAAATCTTTTAAAAATAGTTGAGTTCCAGGTGTGGTGGTGCACACCTGTAATCCCAGGAGCTTGGGACAGCGAGGCAGGAGAATCACAAGTTCAAAGCCAGCCTCGGCAACTTAGTGAGGCTCTAAGCAACTTATTGATACTCTCTCTCAAAATAAAAAAATAATAATAATTAAAATAAAAAAGTGGGCTAGGGATGTGGCTCAGTGCTTAAGAGCCCCTGATTTCAGTCCTTGGTTAGGAAAAGAAAAGTTTAGTGAAGTAACCAAGCAGCAGAAAGATGGACTATATTTTTTTTTATAGAATGCAAAAGCCATCGTACAGATATAGCATAAGTATATATGCCTTAAACTCTGTGGGGACAGAAGAGATCTTAGAGTGATTCCCATGCCGCTTTCAGTATATTTAGGACTTTTGTCTGTGTGGTACTAGGGATCAAACCTAGCGTCACTCTACCCTTGAGCTATACTCCCAGCCCTTTTTTAAAAGTTCTTGAGACAGGGAGTTGCGACATTTTTGTTTCAGTCAGCTTTTCGCTGCTGTGATCCAGTGATCTGACAAGAACAATTTTAGGAGGAAAAGCTTATTTTGAGGGCTCACAGTTTTGGAGGTCTTAGTCCATGCAAGGCCAGCTCCATTCTTTGAGGCTTGAGAGGAGGCTGAACATCATGGCGGAAGGCATGGTTCCAGAGAGCTCAAGGTGTCACATCAAGAAGCAGACTAGAGAGAGAAACTCCACGTCTGATACAAAATATATACTCCAAAGGCACGCCCCCAGTGAGCCACCTTCTCCAGACACACCCTATCAGCACCCAGTTGCCAGTTAATCCCTACCAGGGGATTAACTCACTGATTGGATCAAGGCTCTTATAACCCAATCATTTCAGCCTTTACATTGTCACACATGAGCTTTTGGGGGACACCTCATATTCAAACCATAACAGTTGTCTAGGCTGGCCTCCAACTTGGAATCCTCCTGACCCAGCCTCCTCAATGGCTTGGATTACAGGCTTGTGCCACCACACCCATCTATATAACATTTTATTTCTTACGCTGAGTGGTAGCTATTTTAGGGTGTTGTTTGTAATGTTCTTTGGCATTTCCTAGTAGTACTTAAATGTGTGTATTTTATTTATTTATACATATATTAATAATGCATGCACATACATATTAAAGAAAATCGATTTCATTCAGGAGTTCCTCACTACATTTTTGAAGCTGTGAAACCTAAATCATAACTTTTAAAATCTCATGTCATTTCAGCAGCTTGTGTAATGGGTAATTAACTGGGGAAGAAAACATGGGGGACAGTGATTTCCTAGATTCTTCATAGGAAGCTTCTGTGTGGACTTCTGAATTTGTAGTATAATTTCTTACCTCAGTGCAAAGAGTTTTATAGTTTCTGTTAAACAAATTTCTTCCTGCTGTGACCAAAGAGAAGTATAACTGAGCAGCCTTTTTATCACCATGGCATTTATACTTTTTGCAAAACTCTCGATGGCAGGAGTATTAGAATCTTACTTGGGGAGCAAAATGCCCAGTGTAAATACTTTGATATGGTGGTAGTAATGAAATGCATTGATAATCCCAAAGCAGCCTGGTTTTCAAGGTCTGTGAATTCAAGGGAAAATATGTCCTGAAAAATTAGTGTACATCATACACAGGAATAAAATAGAAGTGTTTCCTTGTTTGAAAGCAAAACAGTTTAGAGGACTGAGGGACATTTTCAAGGTTGTGTGAATTTCAGTTAAGGAGCAGAAGCAGTTTTTTCTGGTTTTGTTGTGGTTTGGTTTTGTTTCACTTTTCTGGTTCCCAATTTTCATGCTTCCTACTTAGCCTGGTGATAGCACTGTCTCTGTAGCTCTGGTCAAGGTCTGCAGGTCAAGTGGAAGCTGTCTGGATATTTATGATTTCATTTTAAGCTTCCCTTAATTTCTAGTTACTTTTCTAGTAAGAACTGGGAGTGTTGTTAGAATTCAAGGACTTTTTGTGAAAGAGGCCTTACAAATTAACCTAATGTGCATCGCTTGCTGATTTTTTTAAAATTAAGAATAGCACTTTTACTGTAGAGAACCATTCATAACCGACCATTATTGACGTTATATCCATTAGTCCTTAGAGACACTAAGGAGGATTTCCCACTCACACTTCAATTTAAAAATGAGTGCTTCTTGGGGATGGGGGCATATAATCCCAGGTACTCAGGAGGCTGAGACAGGAAGAGTGCTAGAGCCTAGAAGTTTGAGACCATCTTGGGCAACACAGTGAGACCCTGCCTCAAAACAAACAAAAAGGGTCCTTTCTCATACCCTCACACTTATGGAGCTGTTTCATGGAGCCTACTGTTTTGAGCCATCTCCCACGGTGGTGTAGACACACACTGATTTGTGTCAACACTGTCTCTAACCTCTCTGCTGGAGCTGAGGAGGGCAGTCCTGTCAAGGTACTGTGGGGGAGGACACCACTGAGACTATCAGGCATCTGGGCAGATGCACCCAGGATTACACCAGCCCTGAGTACTGGCTCCCAAAGAGAAGTTTCAGCTGACCCTCTTTGGGTCATCATGTTCTGAGTTTTCAACTTGTCCAGCACGGGTGCTGGTATAAGGACGGGGGTATCACAGCAGGTAGACAGAACCATGAAGCATCGGCGGAGTCATTTTCCCTTGGCTTGAATAAACAGTGATCCACGACTGGAAAGTTAAGGGTAAAAGCTGCAACTCAATAGAAAAAGAGCCCTAAGCAGTTGTGATAACTGTGGCTTATCAAGCCCTTTCTTGCAGTTCCCTCTTTAATATCGTTAATACATTAAATGTTCCTGCCCTGAAATAGAGGGGAGAGTTCTCTGCCCTTCTGAACATGGCATCTGATTCAGGAACTGTGTACGACACCTTTTTACTGCCAGGGTGGTAATTCAGAGTGTACAAATAGAAAATTAAAGAAGTTCAGATTTTTTTAAGTTTGCTGAATTGTAATATATTGCTAGAGCAAACTTTGGTTGTTGAATCTTTTTTTTTTTTTTCAAGAGAGGGAGGAGGGTGAGAGAGAATCAATTTTATTTATTGTTTCATATGGCCTTTGTTTCCCTGACACTTGTGTATGTGGTGCTGGGGTTTGAACCTGGGTCCTTGCAGGTGCCAGGCAAGTGCTGTACCGCTAAGCTACCACTCCAGCCCAATGGTTGTTGAATCTTATCCCACTTGCAGGGTGAGTGGTTTGAATGAATGCATTGTGCTCATTTAAGCATTAACAAAAGAGAATTCTCTAATAGTTGATGTTTTTCACAGTCATTTCCTTACTCTTACTTTCGTTCACTGAAGCTCTTGAGGGTGGCTGAAATAATGCTGTTACATTCATTCCTTAGCCAAGGGGGTTTCAGGAACCCCTGAGAATGCCATAGCTGTCAGACGTTCTTTTCCCTTGTGTAAAATAGCATAGTATTTGCATATATCTTATGAGATCTTCTCATATACTTTAAATCATCTCTAGAGTACTTATCATACCTGATACAGCATAAATGCTGTGTAAATAGTTGTTACACTATTTTTTTAACAATAATGACATGAATAAAATGTCTGGACATGTACAGTTTTTCTTTTCCCACAAAACATTTTCAACCTGGGTTGAATTCTCATGTGTAGAACCCATGGATATAAAAGCTGATTGCATATCTCCATTTAAATTTAAATACTTACCCAGGCATGGTAGCACATGCCTATAATCCCAGCAGCTCCAGAGGCTAAGGCAGGAGGATCACAAGTTTAAAGCCAGCTTCCACAATCTAGCAAGGCTCTGAGCAATTTAGTGAGACCCTGTCTCAAAATAAAATATATAAAGGGCTGGGGATGTTGTCCCTGGGTTCAATCCCTGGTACAAAAAAAATCTTTATAGCTTATTAAAATATGTGCCTCTTTATTACAGCTTTTCAATATAGTTTTATTTTTATTTTTTTGGTACTCAGAATTGAGCTTAAACCACTGAACTGCATTCCCAGCCCTTTATTTTTTTATTTTGAGACATGGTCTCTCCAAGTTGCTTAGGGCCTCACTAAGTTGCTGAGGCTGGCCTTGAACTTGTGGTCCTCTTGCCTCAGCCTCCTGAACTGCTGGGATTATAGGCGTGTACCACTGCACCTGGCTCAATATAATTTTTTTGTTTGTTTTTAAGTGTGTGAGAGAGAGACTTAATTTTTATTTTTTCATCTGGTTTTTGTTTTTCCTCCACTTAGTTGTGTATGTGGTGCTGGGGATCAAATCCAGGTCCTTCCACATGCCAGGCAAGTGCTCTACCATTCCAGCCCCCAGCCCAGTATAATTTTAAATAAGTCTGGGATGGCAGCCATGATGCCTGTGCTCCATGCTGGCCGGAGGCCTCTGGGGCTGAGGTAGGAGAAGTAGCTAGAAGTAAGGGAATCCCAGAGGACAGCCAGCTTACAAAGCTTGTGAGGATGTGACCCAGGAGCCTTGACCTACATCCTAAAAACAAAAGGCTATGCTCTTTCTCAAGTGACAGACTTTACAACAGAGATGATCCATAGAAGTATTGGAGATACATCACCAGGGCTGGGAGGCTGTGGAGGTTATAATTTCTTTTCAACCTGATCTAAAAAAAAAGGAACCACAAAATGGTTTTGCTGAACTCATATGCAGCATGACCAACACAGAGCATTTTATTATGGGCAGTATTTGTTCACATAGGTAGATATAATAGGAAGCCCTTTAAGGTCAGAGGTTTGAGTGTGCCCTAACTATGGAGGCTTACAAGAACCTTGTAAAGTACGCAAAGTGGACTTTTTTTTTCTATTTTACAATTGAAAAATTGAAATTCAAAGAACTTAAGTGAATTCTTGATGCTCTGTGATTAATTCCAAATTTAACCTTTTCAGTTCCAGTGTTGTTTTTAGTACATCATAGGCTCTCTTCCCTGGAGTTTTTAGGAACGACCATTTCCAGAAATGCCCATACAGTTTTGTCGAAGAGGCATGGATTTTGGGGAGATTGTCATACCATAAGCGTTGACTCAGTACTTGAAGAAAGGAGTGTCATCTTAGGCAAATGGCTAAGGGAAATCCTTTTTTCATATTGAAAAAAATAAGATTTATACCTAACTAGATGAGATGGAATGCTATTGGCATCATTTAAGTGTCAGAACACCTTACTTCAATAAGTTTAATTTTAAAAAAATGCATCTCCTAAAACATGAGGTCTAGAAGTAGGACTGGATCCAGGCTCTGTTGAGTCAGCAGCATGAAAATATTAGCTCAGGGGCCTTTCCTTCCTTGTGGTTGCTATGCCCTCGAGGTGGCTTTCTTAGGGTTGCCAGGTGGCTGTGGCCATTACAGGATCAATTCAGGTTAGCTACGCCAAAGTCGAGGGAGAAGGAGGCCGTCTTTTCCTGTATCTTTGCTTTAGGACTAAGAAAACACGCTTATAAAGGCGACCCCACACACCCCTTCATACATCTAGTATTTCTATATCACTGCAGTGCTACACAGATCACCATGAGAGAACGGGATAATCTCTTTGGTGAGGAATAAATGAAGAAACATGATTAAAATCCTGGAATCTAGAGGGCTGGAGCTGGGGCTCAATGGTTATTGTGCTTGCCTGGCATGTGCACGGATACAGGTTCGAACCCCAGCACCACGTACACAATGAAATGTTGAAGCAACGAAAGCCACATGAAAAGCTAAATAAAATTGATTCTCATTCTCTCTCCCTCTCTTTCTTAAAAAAAATAAAATCCTTGAATCTAGTAGGCAGTTAGTTATATCCTTAGCATATAATATATAAAAATATCTTGTATTTCTTCACATTTGTTATATTTACTCTTGCTTGATGTGAACACTGGCTGTATTAAATTTCCCTAACCCTAAAATATTCCTAAGAGTACTCTTCATCTTCTTTCTGGATCAAGCTGGACATTTTGGCTCACGAGGGAAAATGCATAGCGGGTGTGTAGCTTTCACATGGGCCTTGTTTGGGTTTCTATGCCGAGGCTGTTGTGGGTCATGTGGGATGGGCAGGGCCTGGTGAAAGTCTTGCTAGGTTTGGAGAAGGTGATGTTCTCATTTGTAAGGGAAGATAGTCATTTTCAGAACTTTAAAAGGAAATTAGATACATGTACTGTATTAGTATCATCATGTCTCTCCCACTATAAAGCTGAAAAAGATCCATAATTGGAAAATTAAAAGCAGGTAAATAGCATTAACATGTTAATTTTTCCATAGTTACTTGGGAAAGAGCAGAGAGCCTTGCCTTATCACTTAATTTTCTTTGACGTCAGTGGTAGTGCTATTCAAACAGTAATGTGTGCCTAAGAAAGATTTAGTTTTCAAATTATTAATGGTGTTGCCTTTACTTTGGAAGAGTTATGTAATAAAACCAGTTGACATACAAAGAAAGACTGATGTCTATTTTCCATTTGCCAGATTACCTTCCTTTTGCCTTGGCTTCAAGATAGCTTTTGTTGGTATTGTCCCACTTCCACGGCCCTGGCAGCCCAGACCTTGGTCCCACCACATTCCATGTACATTTTTGTTTCCAGGTTTGGGGTGATTCTTTTTATCTTTAGAACACAAAGCCTGAAGAGTTCTTCTTAGCTCAGCCTGCTGCCCAGCTCGCTGGTGTTGAGATGTGTCCAGATGTTGCTGGTTCCCAGGAGACCAGGGGTTAGTTCCAGGATGACCTAGACCTTTGCAGACAAGTGACTTGGAACTGTGGTCTCAAGCTTTGGTCATGATTAATACCACCTTTAGCAGGTGACAGATTGGGTGAGGACATGTTATAGCTTGACCAAGTCCAAGTTCAGGAAGGACAATATGTAATATGTCACCACGGAGATTTCCTGATTGTGATTAGTGAAGATTGAGCAGCTAAAGCTTGCTCCGTGTAGTTACATTATCTAAGGAATGAGTGAGAAAACCCATGTTTGCTAAGTATTATGCTGAAAAAGAAGAATAATGTGCTAGAATAGGAGGAATTTCAGTGAGCCGCAGTGATTGTCTCCAAATCTGACTGACCATCAGAGTGGCTAAAAGAGGTTTCAACAATATGAACTTCTTTGCCTATGAATATTCTGCTTTGGTGAATCCATTTTATTGAATAGATTAACCATGATTGGCCAATACGACTACTTTTATAAATGATGGATTTCCCTCGTATTTTCCTCCCTCTTCCTCCTAAATCTTCACTGTTCTTCATGTCCTCAAAGATAAGATCTAAATCCCTAACCTCACTCCTTCTTTCTTCCCATCCTTCCAAACTTCTGAATATATATGGAATTCCATTTTAATTTGAAATAATTGGGGCACTTATTGGAAGGATAAGTGTAGACTGGTCATAAATGTATGGAAATTATTCCTCCTAAGGAGCTGTAAATAAGGACAAGTTAAAATCCTGAACTTTTTGGTTTTGTTATCAATTGGTAAAGATGGAAACAGATGAGATATGGGCCTAATCCAAAAGTCACTCTTCTACACTGATGTTGGGAATGTAAATTGTCAAGATCTTTCTGGAAAGCAATTTGGTATGATACATCAAGAGCTTTGGAATAATTCATGTTCTTTGATCCAGTTGTCATTTGGACACTCTCCTAAAGAAATAGCTGATGGGAACAAAGATGTGATTGTCATGTTCACTACGTTTAATTTTATGGTAACAAAAAATTAGAAGGAATCTAAATTTTAACAGAAGAAATTGCTAAGCAAAGCATAGCATCTCCATAAGATGGAGTAGAATACATTCAAAATTGTAGCTTTTTTTTTTTTGCTTTATTTTGTTTTGGTGGTGGTGGTAAAAAATGTCCATAACTTAAAATTTGCCATCTTAGCCATGTTTAAGTGTACGGTTTACTAGCATTAAGTATGCTTATGCTGTTGTGCAGCTGTCACTCCATTCACCCACAGAAGTCCCTTCATCTTGCAGAAATGAAACTCTGGGCTCATTTAATAACAGCTTCTATTAGTTCCCTCCCTCAGTCCAAGGCAACTACCATTCTGCATTCTGTCTGTGAATTTGACTCTGCAGGTACCTCATTTAAGGGATGCTTATTTTGTAATTGCCTTATTTCACTTAGCATGGTATTTTCTTTCTTTTTTTATTTTTTTTAAAGAGAGAGTACAGTGAGAGAGAGAATCAATTTTTATTGAGTTTTTCCCATGGCTTGCATTGCGCTGACACTTAGCTGTGTACGTGGGTGCTGGAGTTTGAACCCATGTACTCGCACGTGCCAGGCAAGCGCCACAACCACCAAGTCGTCACTCCAGCCTCTTTTTATATTTTTAAAGAGAGAGGGACAGTGAGAGAGAGAGAGAGAGAGAGAGAAATAGAGAATCAATTGTATTTAGCTTTTCATGTGGCTTTCATTGCTCTGATACTTGGTTGTATACATGGTGCTGGGGTTGGAACCTGCGTCCTCTCGCATGCCAGGCAAGTACTATAACTGCTGAGCCATGGCTCCGGTCCAGCATAGTATTTTCAAGGTTCTTGCGGGTTGTGATTAGTGTCAGTGCTTCCTTCCTTTTTAAAGCTGAATAATATTTCGTTGTATGTATAAACCATATTTTGCTTATCTGTTCAGCCATCAGCAGCAGGCACATTGGTTGTTTCCAGCTTTTGGATATTGTAAGTAACACTGCTATGAACATTGGTTGTACAAATATCTCTTGGGGATCCTGCTTCCAGTTGTTTGGGGTTTTTACCCAGAAGAAAATTATAGCTTTGAAAAATGTTTCATAGTACCAATGTATTATATCATGTCAAATTAAAGAACATTCTAAAAACAGCATGATTTTATTTTTAGGAAAATTTTCTTTTTTTTTTAAGGAAGAATTTGAGGGGCTTTTATTTTCTTCCTGAATTTTCTATTATGCTAAGGAATGTATATAAGTGTAAATGTGTATAAGTGTATCCAAATAGATCATCCTTCATCTCCAGATCAAGCCAGCAAGGCGGTTTGGCACTTCCTTTCGGCACATGCTGACCTGCTTTGCCTCGGAGTTATTTTATGAGTGATAATTTCCGGTTATCCCTAGAGACAGGAAGCACCATGAAATTCTAATTTAATTACTTGTGTCTCACTGAAAGGATCACAGTTGTTTTATAACAAATGAGCAAACGTGACAGCTAAGTAGAAAGAACTTGAGCTCAGTTTCTTTCATATTGGAAAGTAGATGGTCTTTAGCTAGAAAGAATCAATTGAAGAATATTTCTTTTATGTTGATTTTTGTTGAACATCTCATCAAAGATGCAAAAAAGTGAACAAAGTCTATACTGAACACTCCGTCACTCGCTTTGCGAGCAAGGACTTGTTGTTTTTAAAGCTACACAATCTAGTGAGAAACAGTACAGATGCTATGATAGCTCTTGGACAAAAATCTATTATGTTGAAAGCTCCATTCATCATGCGATAAAAATTACATTTAAATTCAAGAAGTATTACAATGTAAATGTAATAATGAATTGGAGAATGCAATTTACTTACTCCTTTTCAACAAATATTTAGCATTACAGGAACAGAATTAATTTCAACTATTATTCAAATATAGCTAAAATTCTCTTAAAATGTGAATATCTGATTTCCTTCCTAAGATTTGTTTCCATAATGAAGTTTTCCCTAATTTACCATCGTTCGTGTCTAATCATTTTATTTCTCTACATTTATAGTTTTGCACTATTAACTATTGTTTATAGATTTCCTTTTGTACAGACATTATTCATGTTTGTCTTCTTTCTAGTTATAATTTTTTTTCTACACACTGGGGACTGAACCAGAGGTGCTTTACCACTGGATCGTACTCTAGCCCTTTTTATTTTTTCATTTTGAGACTGGTTCTCACTAAGTGGCTCAGGCTGGTCTTAAACTCGTGATCCTCTTGCCTCTCAGCCTCCTGAGTAGCTAGAATTACAGGCATGTGCCACCATACCCAGCTACAGTATGACATTTTCAACCATATAAAACTTGTTTGGTATATTTTTATGAACTAATTTCAGCAGGATTGCCATAGCAGTCTTTTTGAAATACTAGTCTTTAGTCTAATGAAACTGATTAAATATATTTCATGAAAAAAGCATTCTTCCCTAGACTATATCAATATCTGTATTATAAATAGAATGCAGACTTTCTCAACATAAAAGCAGTTTTCTCTGATATTATTCATTTTATTTTTTCTTGTTTCATTCAGATCTCTTTAAATTGAAGACTGGGGGAAAAAAACAGGAAATAATGAGAAAAGAACTAAAAAAAAAAACAAACTTTTAAACACAAACCAAGTATGGACAAAACTATAGAAGAGGGCTAAGGTTTTAGAATTTGGCAGAGCTAGGTAAAGTTCCTGTTTCACCACTTCTATCCTGTGTGACAGTGTTTCTGTGGTAAGGAATTTCCCCAGTGTGACAGAGTTGTCAGTTACAAGTACTTTCCCGTAAGTACCTCGCAGTGTCTTGTGCCTCGTAGGTGCTCAGTAATCTGTGCTGTTGTTGCGTCTCTTGGTATTTGGTGTTAAGCACAGCTTTCTTTAGTAGAGAATATTACCTGTGCTGTCGTATCACTTTTAGAAACACATTCCTCTTGGTAGGAAGATCACACATCCCCGTGCAGTGACACCAGGCTTGGCAGTGTCTCAACTGATGTGTGTTCTAAGCGTAAGCTTCAAAGGTCATTTTGTGGTTGTGCTATGTGTACTTTTTCATGGCTGTTCCACAAAAGGCTGTTCCTTCAGGCTGGAGAGGAAAGATGACATGGAGCGGAGCTGAACCATATGCAGAGTTCATGGCAGAAATGTGGTAGGAACAGGAGTTGGCATTTTCACGTTGTTGGGTACAACACACATTCTAAAATGGCAGAGATTCCGCGGACAGCTAAAATGAGTAGTTTTATTATTTTTGTCATCTATATATGTTTTTTAGAGAGAAGGACAGTGAGAGAGAGAGAGGGAGAGAGAATCAATTTTATTTCGTTTTTCTTGTGGCTATCATTGCTCCGACACTTGGTTGTGTACGTGGTGCTGGGCTTCGAACCCACGTCCTCACGTATGCCAGGCAAGCGCTGTAACTAGGGGGCCACAGCTCCAGCCATGGTTATCATCTACATATTATCACATCCAAATCTTAAAAAAAAATAACAAAGTATATATGGAAAAATTAGCCTAAGAGATTAGAGAATACAAAAATGGGATAGCAAGGATCCATGTGATTACTAAGACTATAATTCCTGTGGCTGAGCTTTCAAGACAGTAGGCTTTTTAGTAATAGGATGAAGAAAGAATCGTTGACCAATTCTTTGGGAGTAAACTGAATGCTCCCTTGTAGCAAATTAACTTCTCATGTAAGACCTCACGACAAAATAAATTCTGTGTAAATAGCATCCTTGCATACTTTAAATTCCCACAACATTAAAACGTGACACAGGGATGGTGATGAGCACCTCCCTAATGACTGCTGCCCAAGGGCGTAGTTTGACTTCACTTGGTTTTTGTCAAGGTCAGGATTTAGACCTACAAGGAATGTTGAGTAGATTATTTGTTTCTTGTATGACTTGGTGGATGGTCACTTGTTTCAGATTGGTTCTTGGTAGGAAGTTGATGCCCTGTTCCTTCATTCCACAGCTTGTTATATCACCTGTAGTGTGTCACACATCTTGGGGACTCAGGTACTACAGGTTTTTCAGGTGGCAGGACTGACTCAGTTCCTGCTCTCATGGAGTCTGCATTCTGTTGGGGGAAAGAGATGACAAAAAGAATCACTTCAAATTGTTAGAAATTCTGAAGCCAATATCGAACGGTTCAGAATTTCCATTTTTCTTAGATCATGCTAATGTATGATTTTCAAGAAATTTTTTTCATTTTACCTAAGTTGTCATATTTATTGGCAAAAAAGGTCTTTCACTTTGTTTTTAGTGTTAGTAGGGCCTGTGTTGATATGCCCTTTTTTGTTGCTGATTGCATAGCAATAATTATTCTTTCATTGCCTCTCCCCTTCTCACTTTGTGATAAACTCTCTGTGTAAGAGTTTTATTCATTTTATTAAACTTCACAAAAAAAACCACCAGGCATAGCAGTGCACAACTCTTATTCCAGCTACTGGGGAGGCTGAGGCAGGAGAACTGCAAGTTGGAGGCCAACCTTAGTAACTTAGCAAGACTCTGTCTCAAAATAAAAAAATAAAAAGGACTGCGATGTAGCCAGTGGTAGAGCACTCCTAGGTTCATTCCTTAGTACAAAAGGAGAGGGGGAGGAACTTTGGAAAGAACCAGATTTTGCACTACAGATAGGTTTTCTTAAAATTCCACGTCCACTTTGCTTTTCTCTGATTTCTCATCCTTCTGCCTTGGGTGATAACATGTTTTTCTTTTTCTGGGTGAAAGCTCATACAATTGATTTTTCAACCTTTTTCGTCCTCTAACACATGTACTTAAAGATAAAATTTGTTTTGCATCCCAGAAATTTTGTTATATTGAGCTTCCAATATTGTTCAGTTCAAATACCTTCTAACTCCAGTGTGATTTCTTCTTTGACCTTCCTAAGTGGTTGCCCGATTTCCTCATATTGTCTTTCTTTATAGTTCTCTAGTTTAATTCTATGAGTATTTCAGTACTTTGAGAAGTACCTTATGACCCAGAAGAGGGTTTGCAATTGGGTGTAGCTTTCCAAATAAGCCAATTGAATTAATTTGGTTCATCGTATTCTTCAGTTCTTCCGTGTCCTCACTGATATTTTGCTTGATCATCACAGAGTGTTTAAAATCTCCAGCTGTGATTGGCACCTTTCAGCTTTTGCTTTGTTTGAAACAATGTTAATAATTATTTGGGACTATTATATTTTCTTTTACATTAATATTTTATCATTATGAAATATATATCTTTATCTCTTAATAATTCTTAAAGTTGTTTGCATTTGATATTAATATGTAATCAGTACATTTTTATACAGCATTTCTCTTTCACTCTACTTGTGTCCTTGTACTTAAAGTGTCTCTTTCATATGCATGCAGTTGGACCTTTTTTATTCTTTCCTTTCTTTTTTTTCCCTTACTGTTAAATCTGATTTGAAAAAACTTTTTTTTGGTGTGTTTAGGTCGTTTGTATTTAATGTGGTGACGAATGGCTGGGTTTATGACCACCATCTTGCTGTTTATTTTCTCACTTATTTCTCGATTGGTATTATTTGTCTCATGTGCTTTGTTGCTTTTATTCTACCTTCCTGCTTTATTTTCTGATAACTTAGCATTACACTTTGTCATCTCAGCTCTTTAATATTACTTATTATATTATTCCTTTGGAGATTGCATTATACACTCTTGAATTTTACAGACTACCAAAAATTTGTATTTTACCATTTTCCTGAATAATAAATAATCATTAGATTTTAAATGCTGTACTTAATATATTTTACATCTAGTCACATATTCACTGTTTTTTTTTTCTTTCCACAATTCATTGCTTTCAACTGGAATCACTTTACTTCAGTTTAAAATACTTTCACATTTTTTAATAGTGTGAATCTACTGGCAACTGATTCTCCTACTGTTTTTTTTTTTGTTTGTTTGTTTTGTTTTGTTTTAAAGAGAGAGAGATAATAAATTTTATTTCGTTTCCATCTGGCCTTTGTTTCTCTGACACTTAGTTGCGTACGTGATGCTGGGGTTCCAACCCCGGTACTGCGCATGCCAGGCAAGCCCTCCAGCCACTGAGCCACTGCTCCAGCCCTGATTCTCCTAGTTTTTGCCTGGCTGTAAACATCTATTTTATACCCTTATTTTCTTTTATTGCACTAAAGATGCCATTGCATTGCTTTATAGCTTTCCATAGTTTGTATAGCCAAGTCAACTATTAATTTTATTGCTCCTTTGAAGGCAGTATACCTTTTATCTCGGGCCAATTCGAAGGTTTTTTCTTAACCCAGGTGTGGTGGCGCTCTGTCTTCCTACCTGCCCAGCAGGCTCAGGCAGGGGGATGACTTGAGGATACAAGTTGAGGCACAAGCCTGGGCGACAGAATGGGGGAAAAGAAGATTTTTCGTTGTGCTTTCTTTGTAAGCGCTTAGAGTATATCGATTGTTTGCTCATTCTGCTTGAGTTCTGCTGCACTTCTTGCATCTGTGGGTTGATATTTTTATCAGTTTGGGAATATTTTATCCCTATCTTCAAATATTTCTTGTGTTACAGATTCTCTTCTTCTGGGGATACAAGAGTACATATGTTAGACTACTTAACTAAGTCCCATATGTCTCCTGTGCTCTGTTGTGTTTCATTTCTCTCTTGTTTCTCCCTCTGCTTCAGTTTCAGTATTTCTGTTAACATGTTCAGTTCACCCAAAATATCTTCTGCTCTGTTTTGTCTGCATTTAAACCCATACAACAAGTTTTGTTTTCAGGTATTATATATTTTAGTTCTAGATTATTTGACTTGTGTTTTATAATTTCCAACTTCAATGAAAATTGCTTTCCATCCATTTTGTTTATCTCTTTCTTCATTTTCCTCACCATATCTTTGGGGGAGATGGTGGTTACTGGCGATTGAATCCAGCGGTGCTCTACCACGGAGCTGCGTCCATAGCCGTTTTTATTTTGAGACGGAGTCTTGCTAAGTTGCTGAGGCTGGCCTTGACTTGCCGTTTTCCTGCCACAGCCTCCCAAGTGACTGGGATTACAGGTGTGCGTCACCATGTCCCATTCTCCTCCTAACCGTATTTCTAATCATTATTTTAAAGCCCTGCTCTCCAGTCTCCAAGTTCTGACTTATCAGTCGGTCAACTTTTCTCATCCATATGGGTCATGTTTTCCCTGCTCTTGTGATGTCTGAGAATCCTTTGTTGTGCAGCAGACATTTGTATTTCAGAATTATTGAGACTGAAGATGATTTTATTTTTTTTTCCACAGAGGTTGCCCTTTCCTGTTAGCAAAATAGGGTAAGAAGCTGTTTACCTCAATACATGCAGTGTGGGTTGGGTCTGGGTTGCAGTTTTAGTTGACTTAGTCTATGTTTTGTACCTGATTTGCTGGCTCATTAGCTTTTTAAATTATTTTTTTAAGAGAGAGAGAAAGAATCAACTTTATTTAGTTTCTCATCTGGTCTTTGTTTCTCCAACATTTAGTTGGGAATGTAGCGCTGAGGTTCAAATCCAGGTCCTCGTGCATGCCAGGCAAGCACTATAACCGCTGAACCACCGCTCTCTTTTTTTCAAGAGAGAATTAATTTTTGCTTTCTCCATCTGGTTTTTGTTTTCCTCCACTTAGTTGTATATGTGGTGCTGGGGATCAAACCTGGGTCCTCATTTGTGCCAGGCAGGTGTTCTGCTGCTGAGCCACCTCTGCAGACCCCGCTCTTTGGCTTTTGATAGAGAGCCCTACAGGTCTCTTATGTCCTGATCTTTAAAATACCATGGGAGATTTCATGTCCGCCCTTTGGAACTGGAGATTTTGCTCTTTATTCTCACATATCACTTAGCTCCAAAATTTGGGAAATTTCCTTAAGGGGACACCTTTTACATATATTTTCCAGTCTCCTTTATGAACTTTACTCTCCAGACTTGGGGAGGTTTCTCTTTTCCATCCTTCCGCCTCCAGCCTCCTATACAATCCAGCATTCAACACGGGTCTCCTGAGGAGAACTGGAGCCACAGAGTGGAAAATCCTCCAGTTCCCAACCCCTGCACTTATCAAGAAACCCACTAGGATTTTTCCTGATAGAGGTTCAAACAGCAGAGTCGCTCTGCTTCTGCCAGGGCTAATCCTAATCTTGGAGTTAGAATCAGCAAATGATTGCATGGTGCCACTCATCTTGGAAGGATACTTCTGTCTCTGGAGTTTCATTGCAATAAATGGTTTTGTTGTTGTTGTTTCCATAGTCTTCGAAGTCTATAAAAATATTATTTGGATATGTATCCCCACTATTACAGTTAACTTTTTCACTACTGTGTCCAAAAGACCTGAGAAGAACAATTAGAGAAGAAAAGGTTTATTTGGAGGCTCACACTTTCAGAGGTCTCAGTCCGTAGAAAGCAGACTTCATTCTTTGGGGCTCAAGGTAAGGCCGAACATCATGAAGGAAGAGTGTGGTGGAGGAAAGTGGCTCAGGACATTGCAATCAGGAAGGAGAGAGGTGGGGAGGAAGAGGGAGAAAGAGACAGACAGACAGACTCCACTTGCTGGATATAAAATATATGCCCCATGGTATGCCCCCTATGACCCACTTCTCCAGCTGTACCCTATCCACCCAGTTAATCCCCATCAGAGGATTAATGGGTTAAGGCCGTCATAACCCAATCATTTCACCTCTAAGCCTTCTTGCATTGTCTCACACATGAACTTTTAGGAGACACCTCACATCCAAACCTTAATACCACCTACCCAGTTGATCTGCAGGACTGATGGCTGCCATGTGCTGTTACTACATCACACTGGGGAAGACAAGCCCCGCCCCCACACTAACACACACATGTAATGCTTGTACAGTGGATAAGTCTATACAACTTTCCGATATTTGGAATATACTCTATTCCTTATTATACTTATGTTGTTACTGTAAATTTAGAGATTTTTCATCTTATAACAAATACCCCTGTAATTAGATTTCTGATTAGGTAGCTAGTATTTTTTTCTTGGTGTAAATTAGCAAATATATAATTGCTGTGTCAACAGATATACATAGATTTCTTTAATTTTAGGTTTTCATATTGGCAAATATCTGTCATGAAATAATGTACTTACTTTCACAGTTTCACAGTGAGAATTCTCACTTTTCTTTTGTGGTGTATTAGTGATATGAGACAGGATTTTATTTTATTTGTAAGGTGCTATTTTAATCTCTAGAAATTAGAATCAAGGAAATGTTAAGACTTTTTCCTCAGTATTCAACTTGCTGTCATGAAGTGATGTAAGCTCTAGAAAACAGTGAAATGTTAATTGCATTGGTATTTGCATTTTGGCTTAAATGAAGATACATGCTGCTTATAGTAGGAGAAAAACAGACATAAGCTCACATACTCATTTTGATTTGTTTAGGCATATAGGAAATAGTTAATATTGATATGTATATTTTGCTTTTTGCATCTTTATATCTTTAAGATTGTTATTTCGTGTTCTTTTGGTTTCAGGAAAAACAAAATTTGTTAAATTATTGTATATCTTGATATGAATTAGAGAAAGAATATAACTTCTGTGTTCTCCTAAAACCCCTGGTTTTTTTGGAACTCAACCTCTGGAAACAGACAAGAGTTGCGACACAAATAAATAGAAGAATCTTAAGCCATATTTTTCCTTGATATGACTGTGAATATTTACAGCATGGGTACATAGTTTTTCCATTTTAGAATGGAAAGAGCTATACTTCTAAAAAGATAGAAGTACTTTTTAATCACCTAAGTGATGCAGATGGAATTTCTTTTTCATATTCCACAAGTACAAAACTGTCAGAGCCACTCGTTAAGATTAATATTTACTTGACTTGTTTCCATTTAGATATATTTGTTCTACTTAACCCATTAAACCCCAAGTTTTTAATTCCATACACATAATATTCAAATATTATTTCAAAGTTACCATAAGTGGTATATTTGTTGCTCAATTTAAGTTTTTATGATTACCCCACATCTGGATAATGGAACAAAATGGGTTAAAAATTAAGACCCTTCCAGGGAGACAGTCAACAATAAATATAGCAAACTCTTTAACCCCCTGAGAATCCAATAATACTTACTTGATCATTTAATTCTGGAAAATTCACAGTCTAAGCATTTATTTCTCTTGTAGGGGCAAAATGTAGAAGAATCAAGAGACTGGGGTGTGGGTGATGTGGGGGTAATTCTGGTTTAAGAACATATGCCTATCATATTGTTACTTTGTATGCATTTGTGATTGTATAATAATTTAACTCCTTAATAAAAAATTTAAGACCCTTAAAGAGGCACCACATCCTCAATATTCAGAAAATATATTTTATCTTGTTTTTTGTTTCACTTATTTATGGAAAAATTTTAGTATATATAAAAGCCAATAATATAGTACACACTATGGTGACTGTCATCATCTTTGCTATTTCTGTCTTTCATTTACACAGTTGTGCTTCAAGTAGGAATAGCATCTGTGTTGGATTTATAGTGTATTTTTTCTTACATAATCTTTTTTTGTATCTTTAAGTGGTCACTTATTGGAAATTTAATCTTTTTTTTCTTCACTCCATTTTTTTTTTAAATAAAGACTTCATTTTTCATGTGTTCACCTCAGGTGGATTCTGTTTGTCACTAGGGTATTTATTTTCTTTTTTTTTTTTAAAGAGAGAGAGAGGAAAAAAACAGAGAATTTTTATTTACTTTGATCTGGCATTTGTTTCTCCAGCACCCAGTTGTGTATGTGGTGCTGGGTTTGAACCCGGGTCCTTGTGCATGCCAGGCAAGCGCTGCAACCACAGAGCCACCGCTCCAGCCCTACAGTGTTTATTTTCATTTTCTCCTCTGTGTGCCCAAATGAAATAATATTGAATATCATTGCCTGTTTAATGATTTATGCATGGAAACACTTGAACAGATCCTCAAAAATGTGACCTTGAAAATACAGTGGGTATTCAAACACTGAAGTCCTTTCAAATGTTGAAGTGTTTTCAAAGGTCAATATTCAGTTTCATGCATATTCAGAAAAGGGTTCTCATACTTTTTGAGCCAAAATTAGCACGCAGAGGCACAATCTCTGATTTTCTTAATTTCTTCTTGCAATTGACATTTTTGCTATTTTTTTTATCACTCATCCTTTTTATCTGTGTTTTTCAGATGATCTGCTTCAATGACGTGTCTTTTTAAAAGTGTATTTAGGATTTTCATTTTGTTACCTTATGCTGTGTACACACACACACACACACACACACACACACACGCACATTCATGCAGTTCTAGTAAACAGTTAAGGAGAAGATTTTAAAAAAATACTGGGGTCCCTAGATCAGGGGTACATTTAAGTAGGGGAATGCAGCCGAGCAGGGGATAAAGATATGCAGTTACTTAAGCATTAAATCCTAATAGCACACTGGATTCTGGAGTGAAGGCCAATGGAATATTTTTTGCCTGGGCACTGGAGTTATGCAAACAGAAGTCATTGCATACCCAAGGTTTCATGACTGAGAAAGTAAACTGTACATTTTCACTTTCTTTCTTACTTTTTTTTTTTTTGTGTGTGTGTGTAGGTTCAAAAAGGCATTTGAATCTGAGCCAACACTACAGTCAGGAATTAATTATGCGGTCCTCCTCCTGGCAGCTGGGCACCAGTTTGAATCTTCCTTTGAGCTTCGGAAAGTTGGTAATTACAATTTGATATTTTACATGGAAATCAAGAAACTAGATCTAAACTTGGTACAAGGAAACAGAACCATTAGTAGATAGATGCTTTTTCTATCTCATCTGATTTCCTGGGGGGAAAAGTTTATTCTGTCTCCTTGCTTGGTATGTCTTACTGTTATGTACAATTCTGGTATTAGGACATAATTCAATTTTTATTTTATTTTACTTGTTTCTAAAAATCCATAATTTAAGATTGTGTCTTCCTGTGCTTTGTAAAAGAAAAATGAAAATAGTACCTCTAATTCCTTTATCTGTTTCTCCATCATACCCATCCCTTGACTTCATGGGTGTTAGTCCATCCAAAGCTCCTGGAGCAGGTCAAGTAGATGGCTGAATCTTGGCAGTGACTGGTCTTACAGACCATCTCTGAATTGTAGCTATGGATAGAATGTGTTTTGTTCTCTCTTTATCTGTAGACAGCATCTGATTTGCTGAACCATTTTTGGAATCTAGGAAAATCAATGTGTCTTTGTAAATAGATTTTTAGTGTCTAATTGTCACCCTCTTTCCATAATATTACAGACATAGTAGTCTTTGTCTTTATTTTTCAGAGGGGAAAAACATTGATCGTAATAAAACTATTCATTGTAGAAGAAATTTTTCCTTTAAAGCTTTAAACTAGAGAATGTCTCAATTTTATTTAAAGAAAAATGAATCCTGGGCTTTTTTACATTATTTGGGAAGGGCTTCTAAGATATCCATATGTAACATTTTGGAAAATTTTACAGGAAAATAAAGTTTGAATATAGTATTTTAATTATTTTTTTATGTCCCAATCTAAAAGAATGAAAAAATATTTGTCACTGCAAAACTGCAGTGGTATTAGAGGCACAAAACTCTGTTTGAAATATTTTTTTTGGTTGGTAAATGAAATCAAAGAAAATGTATTGCAACTTGTGTTTCTTAGAAATTAGAATAAAATATTTCATCTAAGATTTATTTTAGATCTCTAGACAACTCATTTTGTGTCAGTGCCCTAAATATATTTTTTATTGTTGTTTTCTTGAACTCAGAGTGAAGTTTGGTTAATACTCTGAATCTTCATAGGACTTGACATTGATTTTCATATGTAGGTAAAGCAATCATACTTGCTTGAAAAATATATATTCTAAGTCTCATTTTCAAGTTGAGTATCGGTTAAAACAGCAACCCAGGGTTTTGAGGAAGTGTAATATTACTTTGCAAAGTAAACATAACTTTAAATTTTTGCACAAAATCTCATAATACATCTTTTTTGAGTTTTCAATAAAAAGTTTTATTTCCTCATATGAAATCTTTCTGTGAGAATTAGCTTTAAAATTGTCCCCCCCAAAATTTGTAGAAATGCATTGAAAATAGAAAAGATTCTTCTCTATTATTTATTTTACAACAAGCTTTAAGTAAATCAAGATCTGGTAATTTGAAATTGATGAATTTTGTCATATATGCAAAACATATATACAAACATGATGACATGAAATTTAACCTATTTAAAAAACAATTTTAAATAGTTAAATGACCATTAGCATATGTATTTATGCATTATTCTTCATTAATATAGTTCATGCTAGTAAGTTATAGTTGAAGATACTAAAGAATATTTTAAGTCATGTAATGAATATTGTTATGATAAGCTGGGATTAGTGGTGCAGTCCTATAATTCCAGCTACTGAGGAGGGATCATGAGTTTGAGATCATCATGGGAAACATAGGCCAGATGCTGTTTCATGAAAAAATAAAACAAAACAACAAAAAAAAGTTGGCTATATTGCAGTGATATTACCACTGATTAATCAGAATGAATTATAACATTTTCATTAAATTAAATATTTCGTAAGACCATGTACAAACTACTGGGGCAATATTTTTTATTAGTTGAATATGGACTTAGAGTTGATTGAGGGGGAATCATCATTAAACAATCAAGAACAAATGTATATTCACATAGTAGCCAAGGCTGATGCCATTCCATGGTTTCCACCTTGGGTTCCCCATGGTTCTGTTTCCCTCAAATGAACTCCTGTGTTAAATGGACATCTCATGGAGGTCGAAGATCTCCTTCTGAGTTGATTCCCTCATACTCCCTCCCTCCAGGCTCCTAGATATCCTTCCTAATCCCTCCCCCCTCACTGCCCTCCTCCCTATGCCTCCAGGTATCCTAGGCAAGGTTCCCCCTGTTTGTGTAAAAATTCATACATGTTGAAGTTATTATTAGCTTTGCCATCTAACATACTGTTTCCGGTTGTATTCTAGCTTCCACAAATAAGGGAAAACATTCGACCCTTGAGTCTCTGACATCGGGATACTTCACTTAGCATAATTTTTTCCATCTCCATCCATTTGGCTTCAAAAGCCATAATATTGTTTTCTCTAATGGCCAAGTAGTATTCCATTGTATAAATGTTCCAAAGTTTTTGAATCCACTGGTCCAGTGAGGGGTCCAGTGAGGGTTGGTTCCATAGTTTAGCTATAGTAAATTGAGCTGCTATAAACATTATCTCTATAATATGCAGATTCTAACTCTTTTGGGAAAATACCCAGGAGTGGGATAGATGGGTCAAAAGGTGGTTCTAGCCCTAATTTTTTGAGGAGTCTCCATATGCTTTCCAGAGTGGCTGAACCAGTTTGCAGTCCCACCAGCAGTGTGACAGTGTTCCTCTTTTCCCACAGCTCCTCCAGCATCTGTTGTTGTTCGAATTCTTCATTTTTGCCACTCTAACAGGAGTGAGGTGGAATCTTATTGAAGTTTTGATTGCATTTCTCTATAGCTAATGATGTAGAGCATTTTCTCATATATTTATGGGCTTTCTGAACTTACTCTGGTGAGAAGTTTCTTTTTAGATCCGTAGCCCATTTGTTGATTGGATTATTTGTGATTTTGTTGTTTAGTTTTTTTAATTCTTTGTATATTCTGGATATGAGCCCTCTGTCCAAGGTGTAGCAGGCAAAAATTTTCTCTTTTAGCTGTGCAAAAGCTTTTTAGTTTAATTGCATCCCATTCATTTATTCTTTATTTTACTGCTTGAGCCATGGGAGTTTTGTTAAGGAAGATGTTTCATAATACATCTTGAATAAGCATTTGAAAATATATGAATTTAGATTTGAAAATTTGGAAATTGTACAACATGCACAGAGTTCAGTTATGACTGCATAATAAATTTTTAGCTATTGTACAAACTGAGTTTTAGTTTTCAAAACTACTGTGCTCTACACTGTAAATTGTGTATGCCTTTCAATAGTGAAAGAAGTAGCTCACTAGCTTAGATTCTATTCAATCATAAATTATGCTAATTAGAATAGGTTGTCTAAAGTTAATTTTTACATATTAAGAGGATTAAATGGATTTTCAAGGAGGTTATTTAAATAAGTTAGTGGGCTAATATAATGTTATTAATAGCATGTGATTAAAACAGAACTAACAACATAATTAGTGTATCTTAAAGATATGCAGTTGCTGGTGGCTTGGGGGTTATGTCACTTGCTCAGCATGCACAAGGACACGAGTTCAAACCCCAGCACCATGTAACACAACAGAAAGGTCACATGAAAAACTAAATAAAATTGATTCTATCTCTCTCTCTCTCTCTCACTGTCCCTCTGTCAAAAAAAAAAAAAAAAAAAGATAAGCAGTTGCATTTTTTCATTAAATGCTCTAATTAAATTTTCCAGTAATTTATGTCTTCTTCTATTCCTCCTCTTGACTACTCCAGACGAACAAATTAGTCTGTATTGGCTGAGTGTGATGGTGCACATCTAAAATCCCAGCAACACCTAAGGCTAAGTCACGAGGAGTTCAAGGCCAGGTTCAGCAACTTAGCTGGACCCTGTCTCAAAATAAAAAGTAAAAAAGATCTGGGGATGGGCTAGAGAGGTGTCTCAGCAATAGACTTTGTCATGTGTGAGGACCCCAGCTCAATCCCCAGCACCACATATACAACTTAGTGGAGGAAAAACAAAAACCAAATGATAAAAGAAAAATTAATTCTCCCTTTCTCTGTCTTTTAAAAAAAAAAAAAGAAAAGAAAAAAATGAAAGATCTATAAATGTTGCTCAGTGATAGAGACCCCTGGGTTCAGTCCCCAGCACCAACAAATAAGCAGATTAATCTGAATTAAGAAATAATTAAAATAATCAGATTTTCCTTTATGAAATCCCTTCTTTAGCTGCTTTTAAAATTTTTTATTTATGAATGGAAAACTCTGAAAAATATAAAAGTCAAAAGATGAACACTAAATCTGAAGTTTCTAAACATGTTATCATAAGTTTAAGATCTCAAGTGAAAGAAATTATTTTCAATTGTTATATACTTCCTAAAGACTCTATTCATCCACTTTCTGTTGCTATAACAAAATACTTGATCCTAGGTATTTTACAAAAAAAGACCTGTGTTTAGCTTACAGTTTTGGAGGCTGAAAGTCTAAGATGGGATGGTGCCAGTGATTTGCTTTCTGGTTAGGAACCCTTGGCTATCATTGTGGTGGAAACACCTGTAAGAGGGAGGGATCACTTGAATCCTAGAGAGACAGAAGCCAGAGTGTGATTCAGGGGTCAGGCTCATGCTTGTTTAGTAACTCATTCTCATGAGAGCTCTTGAAGGCCCTATGAGAACTACCTTGATCTTTCCTGAGGACAGTGAGGTCAGAGTCTCCAATGACCTAACTCCTACCACTAGGCTCCACCTCTTAAAGGGTCCACCACCTCCCAGTACCACTGCACTAGAGGCAAAGCTTCCAACCCTCAGCCTTTGGGAGATGCACTCAAACTGTGCCCAGACCATAGCAGACTCTTAATTCTAGTTGTGTTTGCTTAAGGTTATGAGTAACTGCTTCTGAGTCTATTTTGCTCTTCCAGTTTTGGAAGAGTCATTGATGTTTAGACTATGGAGAACTAGAATTTAAAAATACAGAACCACATCTTACATCTTCTATTTTTGGCTTCACAAGCCTTAAAATTAATATTCGAACTTTAGCTGAATAAAAGATGATTTTCTTTCATCTTTGGTGGAGTTTTTCAACTCTGAGGTATTTCACGAGAGAGTCAGAATTATAGGTTTGGGTCCCCAGTGGGTCCCCAGCAGTAATGACTATGTAGTGAAAGAACACTGTTTGGAATGGAGAAAAACCATCATTTGAATCTCATTTTCAGAGAACATTAAAAAAAATTATTGAATATGAAATTTATATTACTGAATATAAAAATGAGCAAAGAAATCAAAACAAAACCAAAGTCTTTTACCAACCACAGGCAATTCCTTTTTCATCTGTGGAGGGGGCCACTCAGAAAACTGGAAAGTATAGAAAGAAAATTAAGTGTTAAAGTGTTTTTCCTTCCTTTTTTATGAGATAGTTTATGCACTTGAAGCTGTAGGTCCTTTTTTTTTTTTTTTTTAAGAGAAGCAGTCTTTATTTAGCTTTTCATGTGACTTTCATTCCTCAGACACTTTGTTGTGTATGTGGTGCTGGGGTTTGAACTCGGGTCCTTGTACATGCCAGGCAAGCATCTTAACGCTGAGCCATTGCTCCAGCCCCCCCACCTTTTTTTTTTAAAGAGAGAGAGACAGAGAATCAGTTTTGTTTTTAGTTTCTCATGTGGCTTTCGTTGCTCTGATATCTAGCTGTGTACGTGGTGCTGGGGTTTGAACCCACGGACATGCACATGCTGGGCAGGCGCCGTAACTGCAGAGCCACCGCTCCAGCCCCTGTCCATCCTTTCTTAAAGTAAGCACATGTATTCAGGAGAATGCATTCTTCAAAAAAAAAGAAAAAGAAAAAGGAAAAAAGAAAACACTAGTTAATAAAATTGAAAGAGGGGTAAAGCTGATAGACTAATGTAATTGATTCTGGCAAGGATCATCAATTAAAACTAGAACCATTAGGTGAAAACGTTTATTTTTTAAAAAATTTACTGATATCAAAGCTAACTCAGATTGCCTGTTGGTCTCAAAGGAACAAATGTTTATGTACAGTGGAGGAATCAAGCTTGACACTGACCCAAACTCATTATTTGAAATGATGAAGATTATTTGAGGGTTGGCCAGACACATCCCTCCTGATCTGAAGAACTATACAGAATCTCTTGTGAAATATTCTCAACAGTAATGTTTAACTGGAATCTTAAGATCTAACATCTACTAAGCAGGGATCACAAGATCCAAAGAAGTAAGTTAGACATACCATGAAGTGCCATCAGACAGATCCGGAATATGAGAATATTCTACAAAACAATACCCCTGCACTTTTCCAAAAAGTCAATGTCGTGAGATGTGGATGGATGAGTTATATAAAAAGATATTTAGAGACATTAAAAACCAAATGCAATTAAATGATCCATTATTGGATTCTGGTTTGGAAGAAAAAGATCTGTAGGAGGCATTTTGGGAGCAATAGGAATTTAAATCAGGACTAAATAATAGATACTATTAGGAAATTATTATATTTGTTAGAGGCAATAATGAGATAAGATATAGGGGCATTTTGTAGGTATCTTGTAATATTTAAGAATGAAATTTCATGATTCTGTAATTTAATTTGGAACGGTTTGGCAAAAATATTCAGGGAGATGTAATAGTAAATGTGAACAATTGGCAGTGTGATCATTCATTAAAATATATATTAAAATATATAATGTATGCATATATGTATACACATATTTTTAACTTTTTGAAATGCTAGATATTGAACCCAGGGCCTTGACCATGCCAAGCAAATGTTCTACCATTGATTTACACCCTCAGTCCCTCATTGTAGTATATTTTTTACTTCAGTGTAGGTTTAAAATTCTTTGTAATGGAAAGTTAAAACTAATTTAATCATTGTTTTTGTGAGTCGTTGGCCTCCGATAGGTTGCAGACCTTCTCTGGACTTTGTTTTTATCATTGAAAAAAGGAGATGTGCTCATTTGTGGTGTGTGGATTGAAAAATTAATGTTTTCAATGTGTACAGTGCTAGGCAACCAATGTGTTCAGTAGGAGCTGTGTTTCTGGCCTTTCTCCATTAATATGGCCTTGACTCTAACACTAAGTGGAGATAAACTATGATAAAACCCAAACTATTGAAATATCCTCAATAATTAGAAGTCAAGAGATTCTCAGAGCATCATTAAACAGTTGAATCAAAGAAATGATGTAATTAAAATAGCAGTGACTCCTGGGGATAAATGCAATATAGAGAATATATACACATTTTATATTATTTTGTTAAAATCTTGTAAGGTTGCTCAAAAATAAAATAAAATAAAATAAAATAGCAGTGACATACTTTTCATTGCTAATAAACATAGCAAAAGTATTTTTATAGAGACAAAAATATCCATCTGGTATGAATTTGGTAGCAAGGCATAATTGTACATCACAATAGTGCTTTATTAATTTGGGCTTAAGGATAAAGAGCCTTAAAATGCTGTATCTTGAAACCAAGTATACTACTACTTCTGAAATACTTCCTACGAAAATATTCTTAAATGCAGAACACACTGTGTGTGTGTGTGTGTGTGTGTGTGTGTAAGAGAGAGAGAGAGAGAAACTCCTAAATATAAAAAATAAGAGTCATATTCTTAACTCTGTTTCTGAAAGATTCATGCTTCCTGCAGAAACAGGTTTTATGTATCCGGTGAAATGAGCGTAAAAGATCATTCAAAAAAGAAACACAACCATTTGAAAAGTTAGTCTCAGTGGTTAATAAAGCACTTTTTCCTCCTCCATGAGAGTGGTCAAGATGGACATGATAGTTCCCGTAAGTAGGAAGCATATTGATAAGAGAGTATTGTCAGATGACTAATGAGAATGTCAAGTGGTGTAGCATTTTCTGAGGGTAATTTGGCAATTAAATTGAGCATCTCTTCTGTCCCAAACAAATTAATATTTAGTACTTTATGATAAAATAATTGAACAAGTACAAGAATGTTTATGGTAATAAAAATGATCATCTCCCTGCATTTGGGTAAATAAATCATGACACATCCATATGCTGACATACCATTTGCTATCAAAAGTAATGTATTTTGGGGGCTGGAGTGGTGAGTTATGGCGCTTGCCCATAACTCCAACACCCACACGCGCAACTAAGTGTCAGAGCAACGAAAGCCATGTGAAAAACTCAATAAAAATTGATTCTTTCTCTGTCTCTGTCTCTCTCTCTCCCCTCTCTCTTTCTGTCTCTCTCACTGTCCTTCTCAAAAAAAAAAAAAAAAAAAAAAAAAACTAAGACATTTTGTCCAAATGCTAGATGGCTTAGTGTCATGATCAAGTGACAAATTTATACTAAGGCCAAAGTTGAATATCACCATCATAGAATGAGTTTCTGCACTATAAGAAAAAAAATCCAAAATTTTATTTTAAAACTATTGTAATTTTACTATCAACCTTTTTTTTAAGAGAAAGAGAGGAAAAGAGAATCAGTTTTACTTTTTTTTTTTAATCTGGCCTTTGTTTCTCTGACACTTGGTTGTGTATGTGGTGCTGGGATTTGAACCTGGGTTTTGCGCATGCCAGGCTAGTGCTCTTACCTCTGAACAATTGCCCCAGTCCCACTATTAAACATTTTCATAGTCCCTGTTTAAAGGTTTTTATATTCATGGTTTTCTGCTAGATGGACTCTGAGCTTATTGTTCTGAAAGTATGATATAAATCACAAATTGCTCATTTTCAGCTGAGTTTAGTAGAAAAACATATTTTCAGTCTCATTTTCCCTGCCTACTTCCTTCTTTATCCTCTTTCTGCAATTCCCAAATGGACTTTCCCTGAAATACTGAAGGTTTATGTGTAATTATATGATCAAAAATAACTGGAAAATTTGAATTATTGTGCTAGTCAGCTTTTTGTTGCTGTGACCAAAATGCCTGACAAGAACAACTTAGAGGATGCAAGTTTTAGTTTGTCTCATATTTTCAAAGGATTTAGTGCATGGTTGGTTGACTTCAAGGCAGAAATATGGTGGAAGAGCATGGTGGAGGAAAGCCACTCAGCTCATGGCATCTGGGAAGCAGCAAGAGAAGGAACGAGGGAGGGCCCACAGTGACCTGCTGCTTCCAACTTGGTCCCACGTCACAATAGTCCATTTAGCCACCAGTGGATTTGTCCACTGATGTGGTCAGAGACCTCATGATCCAGTCAGTTCTTACCAGCCCCACCTCTGAACCTTGCAGCACTGGGGATCATGCTTTCAAGAGACTTCCATACCCAACCCATAACAGTTATTTTAAGAATGATTTTCTAAAAGGTAAAATTAGGACTTTCAGGAAATATAAAACAGACACATGGAAAGATTTTATTTAACCCAATGTTTTAGTCAGCTTTGTGTCATTGCGACCAAAAGACCTGGCAAGTACAACTTAGAGAAAGAAAAGTTCATTTTGGCTGTGGTTTCAAAGGTTCAATCCATGGTTGGCCGACTCTGTACATCTGGGCCCACGGTGAGACAGCACATCATGGCAGAAGGGCCCAGTGGAGGATAGCTGCCCAGGTCAGGGCAGGGTCAGGAAGCAGAGTGGGCTATGCTTCCAGGGACAAAATATATAAACCCCAAAGTCATACCCCCAGTGATTTACTTTCTGTAGCCACACACTACCTGTCAACAGTTACCATCTCATTAACCCATCAGTGCATTAATCTGCTGATTATGTTGTATCTCCTCTAATCTAATAACTTCACCTATAAACATTCTTGCATTCTCACACATGAACTTTTGGGAGACATCTCATATCTAAACCATGACACCCAGTGTAATAAGAGTAGATGTCCAGTTCAAAGAGCTTTTAAGAAGTTAAGGTATTCACACATGGCCAACAAATGAAAAAAATGTTCAACATCACTAGCAGATAGGAAAATGCAAATAAAAACTGCATTGAGATTTCATCACACACCAGTCAGAATGGCACTCATCAAGAATACAAACTATAAGGGGCTGGAGCGGTGGCTCAGCGGTTTCGGCGCTTGCCTGGCAAGCACAAGGACCCGGGTTCAAACCCCAGCACCACGTACACAACTAAGTGTTGGAGCAACTAAGGCCATGTGAAAAACTAAATAAAGTTGTTTCTCTCTTTCTCTCTCTCACTGTCCCTCTCTCTTTAAAAAAAAAAAAAAAGAATACAAACTATAAGAAATGCTGGAGAGGGTGTGGAGGAAAAGGAACACATTCACACTGTTGGTGGGACTGTAAATTAGTTCAACCACTATGGAAATCAGTATGGGGGTTCCTCAGAAGGTTAGGCATGGAACCACCATATGACCCAGCTATACCAATCCTTGGTATTTATCCTGAAGAATTAAAGTCATCACACCACAGTGATACAGGCATTCCCACGTTTATAGCAGCACAATTCATAATAGCCAAATGTAGAATCAGCCTAGGTGCCCATCAGTGGACGAATGGTAAAGACAATGTGGCATATATACACAATGGAGTTTTATTCAGCCATAAAGAAAAATGAATAATCTCAGCAAATATAAAAAAGTAGATATTATTCCATGTATCCTCTCAGACCACAGTGCCATGACCCTAGCAATCAACGGTAAAAATTATAACAGAAAGCATATTCATGGAGATTAAATAATACCCTATTAAATGAAGAGTGGATCCTAGAAGACATGAGAGAAGAAATCCAAAAATTCTTAGAAGAGAATGAAAATGAAGACACAACACATTGAAATCTCTGGAACAGCACGAAAGCTTTCCTAAGAGGAAAATTTATACCACTGAGTACCCACATTAAAAATGAAGAGAAATCCGAAATAAATAAGCTTATGCTCCATCTCAACGCCCTTCAAAAGGAAGAACAGTCTAACCCCAAAGCCAGCAGAAGACAGGAAATAATCAAGATCAGAGCTGAAATCAATGAAATTGAGAACAACAACAACAACAACAAAAAAACAATAAAAAGAATTGATGAAACAAAGAGCTGGTACTTTGAAAAAATAAACAAGATAGACCCCTAGTGAATCTAACTAGAAGAAGAGGAGAAATGAAGCACATCAATAAGAAAAATGAAATTGTTATCATTTGCAGGAAAATGGATGGAACTAAAGACCGTTATGTAAATTTAAATAAGTCAAACTCAAAAGGTTAAGCATTATATGTTGTCTCTCTTATGTGAAAATTAGAGAGGAAAAAGGAAAACAAAGGTAGGGTTGGATCTTATGAAAATAAAAAGGAGGTTAGTAGAGGGAAGGGAACAAAAGGTGGGAGGTGGGAAGGGATGGGGGAAGTGCTGGGGTGAGACACTGTCCAAGTTATACTGTTATATTGTACATTGTGTGCATGTACAAATATGTAACAACAAATTCTATCATTACGTACAACTATAATGCGCTGATTTAAAAAAAAACTGGCCAAAAAAAGAAGTTAAGGAAGGTATTCATAAACAATTTAAAAAAGAAATGTTAGAATAAGATTTCTGAGTTTGATTTTTTTAAAAAGTTGGTTTATGTCTAAGAGGCCATAAATTTTAAGGATGATCTGTTCCACTAGACAGAAATTATTTGCATCTCTACTGGACAAAAATCTCTAACAAGCAAATTTCTCTAAGTCTGTGACTTTTAGTAGATAGTAAGTAATAAGGCGAACTAGCTGCACTTTTCCTGAACTGTCCATGAGTGGTCTTCTGCTCCCACATGAAAGTGAAATGACATATCCTGCCTTTTTGCCCTATTCCCAAATCACAGGTATTTTTTTATCTTTAATGTTCGTATCATTAAGGACATCTATGGGGATATATTCTTTTTGAGCAAATTCTTATAAAATGAATACTCACAAGTAGAGATGAAATGGAAGGAAATCTAGCAGAGCCCAAACAATGTTTAAAAAGACCAAAGGGGGAGGTGATTTCAAGCCATGGCAGAAGGTGACAGTAACAAGGCAGTTGTTTGTCAGTCTATAACTTCATGAGTATATATTACTGTTTTTATATATATGTAAATCATTTATTATTGTGGCGTTATTTACTCTTGCAAGATATATAAACTATTCATTTATTCACCTGACAAAGTTTCAGTCTACAAAACCTAGGGAAATTTCCCTTTTAAATTACGTAAGAATGCTTGATATAATGGAAGGATGTTATGCAGCGATGTCTTTAGTATTATTACCTTGTAAGTTATGCATAGATGGACATACGTAAAGTGACTATGGCAGCTGTCTTTGGGTTTTAAAATTAAAAGATAATTCTCACCCTCTTCCAGGTAAATTTTCTCATTAGTCAGACATTTTTGTAAGCCACTGTACTAATCAGAAACTTAAAACTACTTGTGTCTTCCAAGAGGATGAAAGCCAAATTTTGCTTTGTAATGAGAAGTTGTCCATGTCTGTCTTGTGGTGTGTTTGTAACATTCTGCTTCCTGCTCAACTCCTAGGGGTGAAGCTCAGTAGCCTTCTTGGTAAAAAGGGGAACTTGGAGAAACTGCAGAGCTATTGGGAAGTCGGATTTTTTCTGGGGGCCAGTGTCCTGGCCAATGACCACCTGAGGGTCATTCAAGCATCTGAGAAGCTTTTCAAACTGAAGACACCAGCATGGTAACAATAAATGCTTCTGTTTATACACGTATTTTTAACAAGCAGCTTCATGTTGTTCTTATTGTATCAAACCTGATAATTAGATTATTTTATCATTTTAAGAATGAAATACAGGATCTAGAGGAGAACTTTGTGCTCATAAAGAAACTCTGTTGAACATAGGTTCTGATGGCTTTGGGTGGGCAATGCCAGCCAGTCACTCACTTCATCTTTCTTATACCTGGACCGATCCACTCCTCCAGGTCAGCCTGTCACCCACATGAGCCATGTAGAGGTCGCACATTTTATACCTGCAAATCTAATGCGTATTCAGGGCCTGCGGCCATGTGTCTATCTCATCTTTTTTGACCTCTGTTCCAAACTCCTGCCCTTTGTGTCCTTTGTCATCCAATGTGTTTTGGAATTGTCACTCTTGGTTTTCATTTCTTTTCACTTGAGAGTTTGATGGACACATTTGCAGGTTTCCTACATATATGCGTTTTTCTAATTTCAAATTGTTCTTGGAATTAAACCAAATCTTATCATTATCTACACAGCATCGAGATGATGGAAATGAAATTCCATTTGCATTTAGGAGCATTTTGAAAAATAGTGCTAACATTATCATCCATTGCATATAATGACTGAACATTAACTGTAAGACTTTAAAAGATCAGCAACAATATAGAGAAAGGCTCTTTCTAGAGCTGCTCAGAGCACAGGCCCTGACGGGGCACATCAGAGGAGCCATTTGAAAAGGTGACCACCATGCTGAGCCCCTCCTGGCTTCCTCCAGGACCTCCCTCACCTACAGGTCTCCTTTAGCCCATCTTCCCCAGAATCACTCCCGTGATGATCTTTCTAAAAATGCAATCCTGACCCTTCCCCTCCACTGAAATCCTTCATTCAATAGAGTTTAATGGTTCCTCACAACCAGAGGGATAAAGTCCATCTCCTTGGTGTGACAAACAAGCTTTTCCCAGCCCAACCTCGGCCACTGTCACGCCCCAGGGTTCTCACTGACTTTGTAGCAAACGTGCCAGAGTGCAGTTTCACATGTTTGTGCTTCAGCACCTGCGTGAGGGTGCCTCCGGAAGCCCTCTTGCCCACCTCGGGACACTCATAAACCACATCTGCTCGTAAAGCAGATGCTGACCTTAAGCCTCTCCTTTCTTCTTCCTGTTGTTCTCTAGTTTTGCTGCTATTGATATTGCTTGTATGATTCCCTTTAGCTGGATCGCTACTTAATTGCATCTCCATTGGTATTATCTGTGGCTTATAGTACCCTTTTAGATTTGCCTTCATGATCCTGTGTGCAGCTTGAGAACAGGAGCAGGACTGACAGAATCATATCCATAATCGTTTAGCCAGTGATATGAAATATAGGAACCAATAAATGCATGTGTTGCGTTCAGCCAAGTTTGCTATTTTTTTTTTTATGATTATTCAGATGGCAGAGGAGGAGACCAAAGCACAGGTACAAAGAGGTTTGGCTTTAGGAGTCCTGGCTTTTGATAACAAAGCAGACACCATTTTATGCAGTAAAAATAGCAGCCACAAAACAGTGCCTTAAATTCCATTAACTTAATTTTTATGGAATGTTAACTTCTATCTTTGTAGTCTACAAAGCGCCTACACAGCCATTATCTTGTATAATTAACTTTTTCCTTTGAAGCAGCATCTGTCTTAATTAGGTTTGAGAATATCTGTATAATGTAGAAGCCAATTGCTTTAGAGCAAAATAGTTCCTTATGAAGGGCCTATTTTGGAAATCTTCCTCAAAGAAGTGTATTTAAAATAAGTGCATTCATCTTGTCCTTGAATAGGTATTTAGAAGCTCGTGTATAACATTGTGAATGTATACACTTGAATGTATTGTATGTATTTTGCCACAATTAAAAGGTTTTTTTTTAAAGAATGTAAAATAAGGACCTGGAGCAGTGTGGCTCAGCAGTGACAGCGCTTGGCTGGCATGCGTGAGGATGCAGGTTTGAACCTCAGCACCACGTACATAATGAAATGTCAGAGCAACAAAAGCCACTTGAAAAACTAAATAAAATTGATTCTTTCTCTTCAAAAAAAACCCCAAAAACATAATTTAAAATAAAAAAACAGTACTACTGTTAAATTTAAATTAAAATTTTTTTAAAAACTTGTGTTAAATGGATAGATGTAGGACCCCAGTTCAATTTCTTAAGCCCTCTAAGCCTTACTTAGTCTTCTCATTTCTGAAATAGGGCTAAGAGCCATGTTATTGAATTTTTGTGAGATTTAAATGAGATAATGTGTCAAGGAACATGACATATAACAAATAATGAGTAATGTTTGATGAATCTGAATGCATAATTATTAATGCCATATATATTATATTTACAGAGTAAAACAAAATACATGGAAACAGGTGATTCTGGATTTGTCTGTGAAACGTTTTGCATCCTTTCATTCTCAGGTACCTCAAGTCTATTGTGGAGACCATTTTGATATATAAGCATTTTGTGAAACTGACCACGGAACAGCCTGTGGCCAAGCAGGAGCTCGTGGACTTCTGGATGGATTTCCTGGTTGAGGCCACGAAAACAGATGTGACTGTAGTTAGGTTTCCAGTGAGTACCCTTTTCCCATGCAGGTTCTTTTCTGTTGTTTCTCGTCTTTGAAGAGCATCTTGTGTTGTGATTGTCATAGTGCTGGTGTACTGGTTTTTGTGCCCTGAGACTGTGGTCACCTGGCCCGCATCTATATCTGCTACAGCCGGGGGTTACTTTCTAAAATAACTTCTCCAAATGAGAGAAATGAGATACCATTAATGTTTTTGTCATAGAATTGGGCCGTTCCCTTTGATAAGTGGTAAAGTAGGCTTGCAAAGCGATGAAAGATTGCCGTTTAGCTCAGCAAAACCCAGATGGCGGGTCATTATTAAATACTACAGTTTGGTCGAATTGCCTTCAGCTTTATCACCATTAGTGTGGTTAAAATGAGCAGGACCGGGCTGGAGCAGGGCCTCGGAGGTTACAGTGCCTGCCCACCATGTGCAAGTACAGGGGTTCAAACCCCAGCACCCATGTACACAGCTAAGTGTCGGAGCAACAAAAGCCATGTGGAAAACTCAGTAAAAATTGATTCTTTCTGTCTCTCTCTTTCTCTCTCTTTCACTGTCCTTCTCTCTTTAAAAAAAAAAAAAAATGAGCAGGACTACCTGTCTTGTTATTTCCATCACTACCTAGGGAGGTCAGAATTTCACATGTGTGTCAGAGAAACCTGCGTAGGATCTCAAATCACTATTTACCATGCTTCAACCTTGGAAAATGATGACCTGTAGTTTGGGGGTTTATGAATTATTTTGGCTGCTCTCTAACTGACTTTATATATAAACGTGTGTATTACATATTTCTGTATGCACATATATAAATATATATTTTATATACATGTATACACAAATAGACATTTTTAGATATGTTGCTCATCTTTTCAGCTGGTGCCATTCCTACCCAGACAGCTCTCAGAATACTGTCCGAAGCAATTTGGATTTGGCATCTAGTATAGCAGTAACTGGCAACTCAGTGTGTACAACGTTCTTGCCTTGTCAAGCAAATGCACAAATCTCCAGGTCTGAGCTCTCTAATATCTGTCTTTCATGCTCAGAGGTGGTGACAACTCTCAATTCTTCCTGCAGAACCTTGATTTTGTTGATAGGATCATCTGCCTCGTTTCATTATATCCATTGCTGGCATTAACATTCTTTACTCTGGCTTCCAGAGAAAGCCTTGAGCTCAGCAGGATCCTTAATTGAAAAGGCTTTTAAACTAAAACACTTCCGTTCATTTTCCAGTCTAGATAATGTGTAGCGGAGGAAAATACTTATCTTGGCGTGAGCTGGCAGCTTGCCTTCCACTGGTGCTCTCTGAGTGGTAATAAAAATGGTGGTGAAAGAAGAGAGCACACAGTTCAGGTCTTTAATTGACTGTTGACTTAATCAGCTAGAAAACTGGCCATGAAAGGAAGCCATTCATATTAGCTCTTTCCAGCTAACTCAGAATTGTTCAGTATGAACCATTCTATTATAATGTAAAAAAACAAAAATAGTAAACCCCAGAAACTATTAAGTGAGAAGTCAGGAGATTTTAAGTATAAAATCCTGGTTAGGGAGACTTTCTTAAGCCCCAAAGACAAATATTCACTTTTTTTTTTTAATTAAAAAACAGAACATTGGGGTAAAGCAGAGGAGACATGGGAGCAGGGAGTGGTGGAAGTGGCGAGATCCTGGACTAGGATCGGCCTTAACTTTGTCAGTATCCTTCTAAGCATGAATATAAAGATTCCCTCCACTGTGTAAGACTATGTCAAATGAATAAAAAAAAATAATTGTTTTTAAAAATGGAGGGGCTGGGGATATAGATCGTGGTAAAGCACTTGCCTAACCTGAGCGTGGCCCTGGGTTCACCCAGCAATGCCAAAAGAAAAACCCTAAATATTAAAAAAAGGAAAATTTTGTTCAGTAAAAAATCCATAAACATATAATAGAAAACTACTTGACAAAAAATATCTAGTACAAATGCTATAAAATGGTCAGTTTGCCTAATATGCAAAACAAAACTACAGATGGATAAGAAAAATGGACAAATCACATGAAAAGATAATTAATCTTTCTGGGTAGTCAAGAAAATACAAGTTAAAATGAGACCATTTTTGCCTGTTGGAATGAAAAAACTAAAGTTTTACAACAGTTGGCAAAGTGTGGGATCGTGAGCAGCTTTAGAGATGGCTGGTAGGCACAAGGAAGTGCTAAATGCTTTAGGAAATCCTCCAGAGAGGGGGATGATAGCATTGTGTAAGGGACCATGGGGACTTCAACTTTTTCTGCAGAACCTGATTTCTTTAAGAACAGTTTTGACGCGAATATGGAAGCACGTTAAATTTTGCTCTCCTTGGGTGGGAGGCACGAAGGTGTTTGTCTTCTTGCACTCGTTTATGGAATATCATTTGGGCTTTTTCCTAGCAATCCATTCCATTCCTGAAACTTAGTGGTTTATTTGGAGCTTTTAGTGAAAAGACTCTAAATTACAGTATTTTCTACTTGCTTCAGAATTCATAACTGTGTACTCAAAATTGCTTTCCCGTAGATTGTTACACAGAGTGCAAAATGGCATCGTTTTCTAGCTCTTCTGAAGCTGAGCTTTCTTAGAGTTACTTCATGTTTTGTGTACTGCAGAAAATGTTAGTCTCCCATGAAGTTCCCATTTTGATACAAATTGTGGGAGGATTAACCGCATGATGTTTTTCTTGTATTTATATGTATGATCAAGCACTGTAAAAACTGCAAAGATATTGTTTAAAAAATAATGGAGAATTTTTTAAAAGTCTCAATATAAATGATAACAGAAAAATAGGACTAGTATCTGGGTCATATGTTATGATCACATCTGGGATTGGCCATCTTTGCTCACTGCATAGAGAAAGGAGCCTTTTAAACCTGCAGTTCTGTATTGGCCCTGTGATTTGTGAGTAGCATCCGCCGTGGTTCAGACTTCTGAAGGCTGCAGTCGTCTTGTTTAGGAGGATACTTTTTTTTTTTTTCAAGAGGGAGAGAGTGAAAAAGAATCAATTTATTTTTTCATCTGGTTTCTTGTTTTTCTGACACTTAGTTGTATAGGTGGTGCTGGGTTTGAAATCCTGGTCCTTGCACATGCCAGGCAAGCACTTTAACTGCTGAGCCACCGATGCAGCCAACAGGAGGATAACTTTATCCTTCTCTCTTTTTTGTTTTATATTGATTATACCAGGAACACTTAAGCACTGAGCCACATCCCCAGCCCTTTTGAACTTGCGATCCTCCTGCCTCAGCCTCCCAAGTTGCTGGGATTACAGGTGTGCACCACGGTGCCTGGCTTTATCCTTCTTTTGAAGTACATCTGACTAAAAACTAGCATGGCCTAGGTTGGAAAATATTTACTGTGACTCTTTTCCGTTTATCTCATTATTAAATGCATTCTTATGCCATCATGAAATAACCATGACCCTGGGCAAAAGGAAGTGACAGTTATTTAGGAAATTATTTGAATGGTCCCATCCTTTGGGTTCAGTTTGACTTTTTGCTTTTTCTTAGCTGTCTTTTTAATATATTTTCTTTCCTTCTCACATTGAAAAGGTTTGGAGACTCTGAACCTAATGCTCCTCTCTGAAGTTTACAGGGCTTGCCCTCATCCCTGCTGTGGATATGTGAAGTCCACAGTTAATTAGAATGTTGACCAATGTAGAAGGCAATAAACTAAAAGCAGGAGTGTGCCTGCCTTAAGTGCATCATGTCTAACTTTTTACGGCTTTGTCAAGTGGCCTCCTTTTCTCATCTTTCCAGTCTTTTTGTAACCTCTGTAGTATATGCTACATATTCCTCACATTTTCTCCTTTGAAGGGCAGATCAAGGGCTCAACAAACTTTAGACAATGACAGATGCAGCCATGCTTTTATTCCTTGTCCCAAGTTGGAAATATATAGTTCAGAGTTCATCCAGTTGGAATATTTGAGATGACAATAAAGACAGAATTCAACCAGAAAGGATTTAATATGAGACTCTGCCTTTCCGTGGTTAAACAGTGTGCTCACAGATTTAGGAAACAAGATATATTCTCATTTGTCAGGGAATTGTCTTCGGTGATGTTTTGGGAAATCTACTTCATTTATTCTCTACTATTTGTTGTAATTTCATGAACACTTGGGTCCTTGGATATGAGAACACCATTTCTAGAGTGTTTAGATTGAAAATTGATTTTCACTGTTAATAAATGGATCCCTTCACTCTCTTGCCTGGAATTCGGGCCTTGACTCACCTGGTGAGTATGTTCCTGAGTCACTTTATCCTGCTGTGGGCCTCCGCGTGGGTTTATTTGTGGTATGGTCTGTCTTGTTTTCACAGCAACAGCCTGATGAAGAATTTTTTTGAGTTCTGTAAATTTTTTATACTCAAAGAGTAAAGAAAATTTTTTTCCCTAGGGTCTTTTTTACTACTTCTCTATACATTAACTTACATACTGTTTGTTGCAATGAATTTAGAGTAAAATGAGTACATTAGGTTCTCGGTATGTGGCCAAGGACCAGTTTTCTGACCCAGATTCTTGTGCCTTCTTGCTCAGGTTGCATTTTGTGTTTTAATGTGTTGTGAGTCTGTAAATATTTTGGTTGATGAAACTCTGGATAAGTTTTCTCTCCCCTTTTATCTGGTAAACTTGCTTGATTCAAGATTAGTCCTCAGAGTAATTTTGTTGTGCTTTAAGCAGTGGACTACAAAGAGCTCTCCCAGTTTCTCTATATTGAAGTATTGACTTCTTTTGAAAGCATTCTTACTGAAATCTGCATTAAAAATTTAAGTCTTGGGGCTGGAGCGGTGGCTCAGCAGTTATGACGCTTGCTTGGCATGCGCGAGTACGCAAGTTGAAACCCCAGCACCACATGCACAACGAAGTCTTGGAGCAACGAAAGCCACGTAAAAAGCTAAATAAAATCAATCCCCCCCCCCCTCACTGTCCCTTTCTTTAAAAAAAAAAATTAAGTCTTTAGGGCTGGAGTTATGGCTCAAGTGGCAGAGCACTTGCCTAGCACTTGTGATACACTAGGTTCGATCCTTAGCACCACATAAAAATAAATAAAAGGAAGGCTAAAAAAATGTTTATTAAAAAAATTGGGTCTTTAAGCATCTACATGAATGGATAATTATTTTAGCAACTTTGAAACAGGGGCATGTATGAAATTTTAATGTTATTGTTTCCTGATGTGAGATATTAATAGTAATGTCATAATTTTATATGCAACCCTTTGATACAGATTCTCAAGACTCACTTATACCTTTTGTATATCTCCAAAATAGGAGCAAATTTCATTCCTTTTTCTTTCACAAGGCTAAATATATCATTATTGGAGATGCCAATTTTATCCTGAAGGCAGTGCAAAAGCATTTTTATTACTTTATGCAGTTATATCTGTTTCTTGGATTTATATATAAAACTTTCAATAATAACCAAAATTATTTCTGAATCCTTTTACGTGGACATGAAAACCATACTACTACCTCTTTATGATAAAGCGTGACAGCAGAAGATCTAAAATAAGTATGTGACATTCTATGTATGGAATTTTTCTGTGCACAGAATTGCTTTACCACGTTTCTGACTTTCTTTGACACACTTGTATTTATAGAAGTAGCTTATGTATTACATGACAGGATATAAGCTTTTAAAAATATATCATTCCTTGAGATTTCCTTGGGATAGCTGAACTAATATGTGGACTTTAAATATTTATTTCCAAGTTCTTTAGCAGTCAGAGGTGATATATTATTGACCTTATGATAATTGTAGAATATCATGCAATGCTGAGTGGACTCATAGGATTCATCAGAAATTAAAATGGATTACTCCAGCCCAGATCCACAATCTTAGCCCATAATTTACCACATCAGTACTGGGTTTTTATAGCAGCTCCAAGTGCTTTAAATCTTTAGTCAATAACATGAGTTTCTTTGCTTTGTCTTCTCAAGGTATTAATATTAGAACCAACCAAAATCTATCAGCCTTCTTACTTGTCTATCAACAATGAAGTGGAGGAAAAGACAATATCTATTTGGCACGTGCTTCCTGACGACAAGGTAAATTATGGAATTATTAAGAACGTAAGTAATGAAAGATTTCACTTCCTCTAGTATATATCTATTCCAGCAAATGTGTCTGTGTTAGTTAAGAAAAAATCATTTGCCTTTGTTTGTCTTGGCCTAAATACATTCTGTATTATTAGTTTGTTAAATTTGGATTATGAATTTTGCTCAGTTAATAAAATATAATTGAGCTATTTGGATTTTTATTATAGATGGTATAACCATTTGGAGTGTACTCAAAGTTGGACCATTTCTCTGACTTGTAAATTCATACTGTAAACTAAATTATGTATCAAAGAACAAATACGTAAAATATATGTTGTAAATGGTGCATATCTTAATTCTAGGAAACCTGTCAAAAGAATGCCACTTACAGTCTTACCCTGGTCCTAGTATGGTTAGCATCACCTCTAGCTGTTTGATTCTCTAACTGCTGAGTCTGAGTAGAACGCCCTCAGTGTGCGTGCGCCTAATGAGACGGGCTGCGTCCACTTGTTATCAGAAGGCCCTTAGCGCTCTCGTTTCTGCTCTCAGTAGTCATGTGCACAGACCTTTTTGCTACTCTATTTCACCAGTTTTCGGCATGTACAAATCATCCTACCACTTTTTAAAAATAAGATCTTTTCAAGATCTAACCGGTCTCCAGGATAATCCACAGATATGAGAAAAGTGTCGTGAGAAAATAGTTCATTTAATAGTATTTTTTGGTAATTGTTTTCAAAAATACCCTTATAATTTTCTTAAAGCATCATTCATTCACATATTCACTCAACAAATGCTTTTTGAGCACTTATTCTGTGCCAGGCACTATTGGGCACTGCGTTAGACAGTAGGGAATCATTTCCGTACAAAATAAGTAAGATTCCTGCCCTCGTGATACTGTCATCTACTGAGGGAAGCAGTAAACCAATCAGTGAAACAGAGGTGTGCTCATAAAGCAGGAAGTGAAATCAGGAGGTCTATTTGGAGCATGGTATTGGTATCAAAACAGAACTGAAGACCAGTGGAATAGAGGATTCTGAGACAAACCCCCATACCTTTAACTATCTGATATTTGATAAAGGGGGCAAAAGCATAGTGCAGAAGAATGACAGCCTGTTCAACAAATGGTGTTGGACAAATTGGACAGCCATATGTAGAAAACTGAAATTGGATCCTTACCTTTCACCCTGCACAAAAATTAAATCAAAATGATTCAAAGATCTGGATATTAAACCAGCAACTTTACAATTGTTTGAAAAAGAAGTAGGGTCAACACTACATGACATAGGGGTTGGCACAGCCTTCCTTAACAAGACTCCCATGGCATAAGCAGTAAAGTCAAGAATAAGTGAATGGGACACAATTAAACTAAAAAGCTTTTGCACAGGTTAAGATTTATTCAAGAGTGTCAAGAGAGATCCTACAGAATGGGAGAAAATCTTTGCCTGCTATGCCTCTGACAGAGGGCTAATATCCAGAATATATAAAGAACTCAAAAAACTAAACACCAGAATCACAAATAATCCAATTAATAAATGGGCTATGGAACTAAAAAGAAGCTTCTCAATGGAGGAAGTCCAAAAAGCCAATAAACGTATGAGAAAATGCTCTACATCACTAGCAATTAGAGAAATGCAAATCAAAACTTCACTGATATTCCATCTCACTCCTGTCAGAGTGGCAAAAATGAAGAATATGAACAGTGACAGATGCTGGAGAAGCTGTGGGAAAAGAGGAACACTGTCACATTGATGGTGGGACTGCAAACTGGTTCAGCCACTCTGGAAAGCAGTGTGAAGACTCCTCAAAAAATTAGGCTGGAACCGCCTTATGACCCAGATATCCCACTCCTGGGTTTTTTCCCAAAAGAGTTAGAATCTGCATATTATAGAGATACAGCTTCATCAGTGTTTATAGCAGCTCAGTTTACTATAGCTAGACCATGGAAACAACCTAGATGCCCCTCACTCGACGAGTGGATTCAAAAATTTTGGTACATATATGCAATGGAATACTACTCAGCTATTAGAGAAAACACTATTATGGCATTTGTAGCCAAATGGATGGAGATGGAAAAATTATGCCAAGTGAAATATCTCTCATTTGTGGAAGCTAGAATACAACCAGATACAGTATGAGAGATGGCTAAGCTAATAATAACCTCAACATGTATGAATTATTACACGAACAGGGGGAACCTGGCCTAGGATGCTGGGAGACATGGGGAGGGGAGAAGGAAGGGGGAGAGAGAATAGGAAGGACATCAGGGAGACCGGAGGGAGGGAGTATGGCAGAATCAACTCAGAGGGAAACCTCCGACTTCCACGAGAAGTCCATTTAACACAGGGGTTTAATTGGGGGAAACAGAACTGTGGGGAACCCAAGGGGGGAAACCGTGGAATGGCATCAGCCTTGGCTAACTATGTGAATATACATTTGTTCTTGATTGTTTGATAATGAAAAAAAGGAGGTCTGTTTGGGAAGATTGGATTACAATTTTTTAAAAAATGTAGTTTTTGAGCCAATAGCCGGGGTGTAGATTCTATTACTACCCTTCGGAAACGTGGCTTCCCCTTGTCTGTAGAATGGGATAGTGATGATGGTGATGATATCTACCTCAAAAGGTTTTTATGCAGATTAAACAAAATCACATAGGTAAGAGTACATTTCATTATAAGAAATGCCTGATATATTTGAACAGTAGTAACAGCCATAAAAATAAAATATCTGCTTTGAATATATTAGGACTAAACCCTAGTTTTTGAAACCCTGGAATTTAACCCCACTTTACTCTTTAAACAACATGAGAGTAATCTTTTGAAGTGTTGTTGCTATATTATTGTGCAAACCTAGCTGTGCACATGAACCACCAGTGGCACCCTGGCCGGTGAGAGGTCTACCGAGTTGGAATCTTTTATACTTAATGTGAAATCTGGGCACATACATTTTTGTGAAGATCTCTGTGTGGTTCTAATGTGCTGCCATGGTTGAGAACAGCTTTAATGGGGGATGCAGGCATACTCAATCACTCAATTGTAATTCTGACTAAAGTGTGGTTCCCTGAAATGTCAGCATCTGCCTTATCCATACAGGTGGCTGGAAACGCTAATTTCTGGTCTGCATGTCACAAGCTACTGAAGAAAGTCTTAGAACTCACATGTGAGGCACCACCCCAGAACAGTCAAGAGGAAAGTCAACATATCTTGCCTACAGTCTAGCAAGAAGAATGTCCCATGCTCTGAGCTGTCCAGGTCACCTGGGATAGATTCTTCCTAGATGTCGATTATGGCAGGGTTCATGACCTCTACCAAAGCACCAAGACGTCACCTGTCCCAATGCAATAGTTTTTAGAGAAGGTGCTGTCTTGTGTTTAAAGTGAGCAGATAGATACTGAACAGCACCCAGAAAGCATTTTTATTTGTATTTTAAGTTGTCATGTTTGGATAAAGTTGGTCATGTTAATTTTTGTAACTTACTGTTTTAACACACATGCTAAATATTGATAACATGATCATGGAGAATACCATCCATTTTCAATACCGATCTGTCCAGTAGCTTTGAGAAATACATAATGGCATCTTTCAGAACCTTGGTCTTTTTCAAATCCAGTTTGTGGAGCATTGTCCTTCCCAGCACTTATAAGACCATTCTGGACCAACCTGACCAGAATTTTAGAGATGCTCTATTAGTAGGTTGAGGTAACTAGGGGTATTCACCCCAAAAGCTCCAATGATTTATTTTCATATTGCCACTATATGCAGAGCAAGGAATTTGACCTTTTGTTAAGAGTGTCAGTTACATAGGTAAACACTCGGAGCTGGGCACAGTGTTGCATGCCTATAATCTCAGCAACATAGGAGACTGAGGCAGGAGGATTGCAAGTTCAAGGCCAGCCTCAGCAGCTTAGCAAGATCCTAAGCGATTTAGCAACATTCTCTCTAGTCTAGGCTGAAGATTGTAGCTCAGTGGTAAAGCACCCCTAGATTAAATCCCCAATGTAAAAAAAATGCAGAAAATCACATATAATACTGACTTATTCATAACAGACAGATTCCTTGATACCAGACTTTTATGATAGACTTTCAGCTAACACATGGCTTCCCATTAATATATGCACTTTCTTGGTGAAGTAACAGAGGAAAGATTTTTCAAAGAAGTAGTTGGCGCAGCAACCCTGGCAGTCACATTTCTGATACGTAAAGTGAAGGGACCTCACCTGGAGCACCGTGCTACACCTGAGGGAAGCACAGCTGAGAAACTGATGTCATTAGGGCCTCAGTCTGTAAGCATTTTCTGAGTACTGTGGCCCCTGGGACTGAGCTGGGGAAGACTGGGCTCTTGGTCTGTGAAGCTCAGTGAGGAGGCCTGGCCTCCTAAGATAAGGCTTCATAAAGGAACCTGGACTTGACCAGGGATTAGTGAAAAGGTGAAGGGGCGAGGGAAAACAGTGCACCTTAAAAGAGGCAGAATTCCAGCAAAGGTACTCTGTTGAAAGAGAGCATGTGATGTTCAGGGCCAGAGCAGCCTGGCTGACCTCCTGACCTCAAGGAGTAGGTGTCCAGGGTGCTGGGGAAATAGTGTGCGTAGGCAAAACAGCAAAAAGCAACTAAAACCAGCACCGTGTGAGCGAAGAAGAATGTGGGGAAGGCTGGAAGAAAACAGCACCAGCGAAGCTTCTTAAAATTTGAGAGCTGCTGTGAGGGCAGAGGAGGATAGGAGTT
>PVKS010008913.1:45946-66327 GCA_004027875.1 Aplodontia rufa | reverse complement strand
CTTCTGCAAAAACAAGAAAGGCAAACATATCTTATTTACTGCTAAGGAGTTAAAACTCAATCTCTGCAAGAAAGGAAAGGCAAACATGTCTTTCTCAACCAAAGTCCACAATACAATGTGAACACTCAATCTTAAAATGGGATTTGGTAGATGTTTTACGTATAGTATATTGTTTCTTTGTTCCTTAATTCTAATTATTTTGCTTTCTATTTCCAGTTTTGTTTTAAAGTCAGTAGAGCTTCATTTTCCATGATTTCTGTATGTATTATTACAAGCACTCTTTTCAACAATCTGCAATACTTGTCTAAGCAATGGAATTCTCATGACAATCAGTTTCTAGTTTGAGTAAATTCATAATACATATAATTACTAGAATACAGCCAATTCCTAGCAGGGATGATTTTGGCAATTTCCAGGGCTGGCTTTGCCTAGCCCATCCCCAAATCTGGATTTTGTCAGACAGAGCTTTGGTGGACACTGCCTCCTCCACTGAAGGAGCAGGCTTCACGGAGCAGAAGGACACAGAGGCTGGGGGGGGGCAACCACACCCATGCTGCGTGTGAGTGGGACTCAGGGAGGAGGCCCTCTCAAGCCAGATGCCTCCAGGGGAGGCAGAAACTGCCCACCCTCCTGACCCTCCCCTCTCGCTGCCCTCCTCCCAGCTGGACTCTTCCCTCAAGGCAGTCAGTGGCACCCAGAGGAGTGGCCAGGACAGGCTGTGGTTAGCTCTGGGATGACCTATGTTCCAGGACTAGTGACCTTGGGCCCTGTCCACACCCAGACACGAAGATCCCTAGACCTCAGCAAAGCTCACAGGGGAGGGGAGATGTCTTGGAAAGTGTTTATGCCTTGACCCTGCCCTGCCCTGCTACCCTGGAGGCTCCTGTGACCTCCGTCTCACAAAGGAGCCAGGGCTGGCCTGCTGGAGTCTAACAGCACAAGTCAGCGTCAGGACAAATGTTTTCACTCACTGACTCTCAGACTCAACCCCCAGGGTGATGATGGTGTCAGGAGGCAGAGCCTTTGGTAGGTGATGAGGTTAGCAGGCTCCAGCCCTTGCAGATGGACTGGTGTCCTTATAAGAAGAGGCCAAAGCCGAATGTGGTGGTGCACAACTTAATCTCAGGGACTGGGGAGGCTGAGGCAGGAGGATCACAAGTTGGAGGCCAGTCTTGGCAACTTAGCGAGGCTCTTACTCAAAAATAAAAATAAAGAGATAAACAGGGCTGGGGATGTGGCTCAGTGGTTAAGAGCCCCTGGGTTCAATCCCTAGTATTAAAAAAAAGGGGGGGCTAGAGAGTTAGGTCTTAGCAAAGGACCCTCTGTAATCCAGCAAGCCCCCAAACATGTGACATCTGACTTGTCTAAGCTGGCCATTCCATGGTGACTGGTTAGCGCAGCCCACGCTGACTAACCACTGCATGTGCTGACAGCAGCAGCCAGGTGAGGCCACAGCCTGCCAGCTGGGTGGTGACTTGTACTGTACCACATGACCGTCTCATCTGAGCCCAGCTGAGCTACCTGCTCACATAACCACAGCCAAGTAAGCACCGCTGCTCCCTCCCACGGCGGAACTGGCAGAGCCCAGGCACCGTGTGGAAGCCTGTTCTCCTGGGCACTAGACAAAGGTCCCACTGTGCCTCCAGGCTCGGGGTGGCTGGCGAGGCCTGGCAGTCACTTGGTGAGAAGACAGCCTGTGCACCTGCCACTGTTGTGCAGGTGTGGGACAGGAGCGTTCCCAAGTCAGTTACTGGAAACTCATCTTGGCAGTTACACTTAAAACTGGTGCCTGTCCACCGCAGAGACACACCAGGCACCCTCAGGATCAGCTGTGCAGCTTTTCTGAAGGAGTCTGCAGGAAGTACTTGCCAAGGTTGCGGGTGCCTCTTGAGAGATCCCCCAAGCAAAGAAGAAAGCACACACAAGGACAAAAATGCCAAGTGAGCAGGGCAGTGCCCCACACCTGCCATTCCAGCAGCTGGGGAAGCTGGGGCAGAAGGATAGCAAGTTCAAGGACAGCCTTGGCAACTTAGTGAGGTCTCAAAATAAAATGAGCTAGGGATGCGGCTCAGTGGTAAACACCTCTGGGATCAATGCTTGGAACCAAAAAAAAAGGAAAAACCAAGTGACATATTGTTTATGAATACCAAAACACAGGTGGCCAGGTGGCAAGTTTACGGCCCTTTTCAGCATATTAACTTATATCTTGTTTGGTGCTCATTTTACTTTTTATGGTGCTGGGAATGAAAGCCAGGATCCTGTGCATGCCAGGCAAATGCTCTACCACTGAGCCACACCATGTAATCTTCACAATGACTCTGTGAGGGGTCAAGTCCACCTTGGAGGGGAGGAATCAATACCCACAGCAGCAGGGGCCCCTCACACAATTAGGATGTGGGCCAGTGCCAGCAGCTGCCTGTTAATGTAACACTGGGTCAGCCTCCCAGCCCCCAGCTGGCAGGATGGCCATGCCTCCAGTACCTGCCAGACAGGCTGGCTGGTTCTGTGGCCGTCATCTCCCAGTGGTCTCTTCTTCCCCTGTGCAGGGTACCCTCCTGTAGGGACTGCCATTACAGACTTTGAGTAAGCAAAAAGCCCTGCGGTCATGTTGAGAGGGGCTCCTCCCTCTCCTTCCCCACAGACTTTTCTCTGGCCCTTTTCCTGCTCTCCCCAAACTCTCCCCCAACAGCTGCTGCACCCAGCTTCCAACTCTTCTGATGCAAGATCTCTCTCTGCATTGGAGCCCAAGTAGTTTTCTTCCTCAGCTAGGTGCCACCCCACCTTGGGTGTGCCCTGCGACTGGCCACTCTCTTCCTCAGCGGCCCTACCTAAGGCCACCCCAGGCACTGCCTGGGTGAAGGGGTCCTGGGGACTAACTAGCCACACTAAAGACACTTTCATCTGGAGTGTGCAAAGAATGTCAGACTGTGGGCTTGTTATCTGCCCTCTCCTCTGGACACTGCCCCTGCACAAGTGTCTCTCTCCACTGACCCAGGCTAAACCCAATTTGGGGGAGTTTCCCATCTCCCCAGGGGGTGTGACCCTGGAGCCAGAGGGGAGGTCAGCAAGCAGCAGGAAGAGGCCCTACAGGAGAACAGGTGATTGGATGCCTTTCTGGCCTTGTATCCTGGGGGGAAGGTAGCAGGAAGTCACCCACAGAGAACTGCGCAGAGGGCACAGAGGCCTCGTCCACCCCAGCATCCCATCCCCACCCAACTACTGCAAACTCTCAGACCCACGGAGCCATGTCTTTCTGGCATCAAGCTTATTTTGTTCTTGTGAAATCTGGTGATCCCAAGATGAAATCATTCTTCTCAGACCCAAACAAAACTACAGCCAGAAGTAATGACAGTGGCGGCCTGACTCCCAAGCACTTTCTCACCTACTAGGAGCAGCACAAGACATTCCCTGTTCTATTCGCACCCCACCCCTGGCACAGGGCACACGCACACAGCTTCTTGCAGCCGAGTTTATCTGGGTCCCCAAGGCAGCTCTGTGTCCAAGCAGCTCCCCTACATCTCTCCCTTTTTGCCTTTAAAAACTTTCCCTGGCAAATAAACATCACTATTCTTTGGAGACTGTTATTGAGTTTGAACTCGGTCTCCTTTTCCCAAGGTCGCGGCATCTCCACCAGGCTCTTCCAGATGGTGACTGAAGCGGTGTAAATCTCAAGTTCCACTTGGGCTCAGCCCTGGGCAAACCTCCACACAGGGGTCCCCACCCCCACCCCAAAGCAACGCCTGGATTCTTCCAGTAAAGTGACTCAGGAGGGGAGAAGTAGCCCCGGCGGAGGTGAGGCAGGGTTCCAGGTCCCTTCAGCTCCGCCAGCCGGCAGAAACAGGGGCCCCAAACGGAGGCGTGTGCAGGGAGGTAGGACTGGACGCCAGGCCTGGGATCCCCGCAGACAACCCCCAACCGCCTCCGCCTGCCTCAGGGCGGACGCGTGGGGGAGCTTTCTGCGGCCCACGCCCCCACGGCGGCCGTCCCGCGCCGCAGAACCCGACAGACCCTGCTGCGGGGGCTCGGAGGCCCGCTGCCCTCGCCAACCCAACGCTGCCCCAGCTGCGCAGAGCCGCCGCGAACCCGAGCGAGCGCGGAGCGCAGGGAGCGGGGGGCGCAGCTCCCCGCTCCCTGCGCCGTGCGGGTCCCAAAGCTGGACCATCAGGCCTGGTCCCCGCGGACCCGCCTCCGTACCCTGGGGCCGCTGCGTTGCAGTCCCAGGTCCCAGTCGCGCTCCGCGCCTCCAGCCCTCGCAGATCACGGCTGCGCAGTGAGGTTCCTCCTCAAGGCGCCCGCCCACGCCGCCGACCCCGCCCACGCTCAGCCAGAAGCCTCGCCCCGGCTGCTGCGCACAAAGTTGGGGTCCTCCCCAGCTCTGGAAGCTGAGGACCTGTGAGACCTTACCCACGCGCCCTCACGTGCCACCATCACCTAGGCAGGAGGAAACCTGTCACACGGTGTGGCTGTGAGGAGTAGTGACGCCCCCTGGTCCTCAGCGTGTGATGGGGGCCAGAGAGGAAGGGGCCGGGCCTGCCCGCTCTTCCTCCTGCCTTTTCTCACCTCAAGCTGTGCCGTAGGTCTGGAACCAGGAGCCAGCGAACCCAACATGTCTTGTCCGATTTACTACTAAAGAACTAAAACGTGACAATCCTGCGCCCAGCTGGAAACTGGGACCACCCCGGGTCAATGCCTACAGGCAGGAGGGCAGGTGAAACAGCTTCCTCAGTTGCCAGGACCACTGTGCAGACTGTCCCGGCAGTGGATGGCGCCTGCTTGGCACCGCTGCCTCAGACAGAGCCCTGCAGGGGCTGCCACCCTGTTCCCCCATGAGATATCTAGGACTTCTAGAAAAGTAATCCAGGGCTTGGCTTGTCACACCTTTCTGGAAACTCACAACAAGGCTCACTCTAAACCCAAGAGGCAGCACCTCCGTGCCCTTGTACTAGAGTTGGCCTTGAACTAGAGATGGAGCAAGAGGAGTTGGAGGGGCAAGGCTGGGGAACCACTGCAGAAGGAGGGAGATGCTCGCAGGATCACCTTCCTACTCCTACAGGGGATGGGCCCAGACCCAATGCAAGCTTCACACCCCACACAGCCAACACGCACACACACACGTGTACAAATCAGATTCGTGATTACAGGAACATGAACACACACAACTACATGTACACAAATGAGCATATGTGCACACATCAGTACCAAGACACAACAGGCACATTCATAGGCACATGTGTGAACACACACTGGGCCTTGCTTAGCCTCCTGGAACTTCCTGCAAGCACCAGCAGGGACAAAGGCTCACGCCCAACAAGTGGGGTTCAGGGCCTGGACAGAGCTAGGAATTGCCAATGCCCTGGGGTCCCTGCCAGTGGAGCTGGACCTGGGGTACACTGCAGTTCTAGGCTTCTGCCTGCACAAGGTAATGTTTCCTTTTTATTTGAAACAGTTTCTATTTCTCTGCAACTGCAACATTCCAAAACACCAGAAATCACCTTTAGTGCAGGGCAGAGACCTTGTCTTGGACACTTCTAGAATCTGCCACTAGAGGATCACATTTGTCAAGTGGACAGAAGAGTGGCAGACCCCTCAGGGTGAGTCTCAGGCCAGCCCAGCCAGGTTGGGGGCTCAGGTGAGTCCAGAATGTCTTTGAGGTAAAGGCCTAGAGGCAGGATATGGTGGTGGGAGGAGGGGTTCCAGGGCTACAGGCTGTCACTGTGCCCCTGCCCTGGGCACCCCCAGCCTGGCTCAAGGTTGGACTTCAGGGTCAACAGATGAGCAGAGTCTGGTTCTACAGTCTGCACAAGCCAGGATCTGGAGCCCTCAGGAGGAGCTGCTATGACAGGGCACAGTGGAGCAGAGCCCAGCACCCGTGGTCTCCCAGGGATGGCAGGTGTCCAGCTAGTCTAGTCTTCACTGTGGCAACTGCACCCCCAGTGCCCATACATGTGGGCCTCTCTTGCCCAGCAGGGAGCAGTCTCCATCCCCAGGGACTTTAGTATGGGTGGGCTCCTTGCCTACTGGTCCTGGAGATAGGCCTACTCTGCCCAGTGGCACATCATGAGATGAAACCTTAGACCCACCTGGCCTGCAAAGCAGTTCCCAAAAGTGCTGGGAGATAGCCGTAGAGGGACCAGACTGTCCCTGTCCCTGTTGTGACTAGTCCTGGAAAAAGGGCAAACTCAAGGGCCCTTCACCAGCCTGGGGCTTGGTAGTGAATGGCCAATCCACAATCCAGAGCAGGCTGGGAGAGGGGGTTATGAGGACAACTGTGTGCATGGGATGGGGCAGATGCAAGGCCTCTAACACCAGCCCACAGTGACTGAGGACAGTGGGGCACTGAGGAGCCTGTGAATTGAGTATTGCTACCGGGCTTCACATTTTAAAAACAAGCAGCTGTATTGAAATACTATTCACAAACTACACAGTTCATCCGTTCGGAAGCGTTAAAGAGAGCTGCAGCAGTGGCTCAGCAGTTAGAGCACTTGCCTGGCATGCATGAGGAGCCGGATTCAAATCCTAGCACCACGTACACAGCTAAGGCCAGATGGAAAAATAAATTAAATTGATTATTTTACAAAAATAAAAGTGTTAAAATGTACAGTTACAGTTCCGTGGGTTCTAGCATATTCAGAGGTATGTGACCATCACTATAATGTTTTTTTTGTTTGTTTGTTTTTTGGTACCAGGGATTGAACCCAGGGGCACTCTACCGCTGAACTACATCCAAGACCTTTGAATTTTTTATTTTGAGACACAGTCTTGCCAAATTGCCAGGACTGGCACTGGCTTTGAACTTGTGATCCTCCTGTCTCAGTCACCCCAGTCTCTGGGGTTGTAGTGTGTCATTGTGCTTGCCTACCATATTTTTCTTATTCTTGCATCGGTTGATGGACAGTGGGTTATTTCCAGTATTTATTTTTGGTTTGTTTGTTAGTTTTGCAGTACAGGAGATGACATGCTAGGCAAGCGCTGTGCGGTTGAGTGGAGGAGGTGGTGTCCACCTCTGTCTGACAAAGTCCAGGCTTGGGGATGGGCTAGGCAAAGTCAGCCCTGGAGATTGCCAAAACCATCCCCTCTCGGAATTGGCTGTGCTCTAGTAATTATACGTTTCATGAATTTACTCAAACTGGAAACTCTCTTATTGTTATGAGAATTCCATTGCTTAAGCAACTGTTGCGGATTGTTGAGAAGAGTACTTGTTTTTCTTATCATCATTTTTAAAAATTTTTTATTAGATGATATAGAGTTACAAGTGAGGGGGAAACATTATCAAACATTCCAGAACAAATGAATATATACTTAGTTATGTAAGGCTAATGCCATGTCATGGATGCCCCGCTTGGGTTCCCCATGTTGCTGTTTCCCCTGAGAAGAGTGCTTGTAATAACACACACAGAAATCACGGAAAACGAAGCTATACTGACTTTTAAACAAAATTGGAAATAGAAAGCAAAATAATTAGAACTAAGGAACAAAGAAACAGTATATGTGAAACATTTACCAATACAATCTAGAGTGTTCACATTGTGTTGTGAACTTTGAGTGAGAAAGACGTGTTTGCCTTTCTTGGCTTAGCGGAGGTTGCGTTTTAACTTCTCAGTAGTAAATAAGACATGTTTACCCTTTTTCTCTTCACAGAGGTTAGCCTTTAACTTCTTAGCCCATAGGTTAGGGTGCACAGATATTTTATAGGATTAACATTTATAGGATCTAAGATAGCTATAGAATATTTTGGTAAGGTTACAATCACAAAATAGTTTTAGGTTAGCAGTTAATAGGGTATAGGAGTTACAATAGCCTATAACATAGTCTAGCTAAATAAGAAACTTTTCATTTATGCTAAGATACGCCTTCTAGAATAATGTAGTGCAGTGACCCTTAAATGCTTCTCTTGTCTGATGAGGTAATGGTTTGTAGGAACCTCTGGAAGAATTTAGGGACACAGAATTTGGGGCAGTGTTTGGTCTCTGTCCCTTGTAAAAGCAGGTTTAAAGAATATGGTCAATGTGGTGGGGAGGTTGAGGCCATGAATTGTACTAATAGCTGGTGCTTTAAGTATTTTTATGTCTGGTGCTCTGAAACAGTTTAAACAAATAGTTACATATGGTCAATGTGGTGGGGAGGTCAAAGCCATGAATTGTACTAATGGCTGATACTTTAAGTTTACTGGGAAACTGAAAAAAGAATGAAATAATGAAGCAGATAATGAAAGTCTTATTTGTGCACCTGTCTAAAAATGTTCAACAATAAAGAACAGACGGCGTTTTCCTCAAGCAGAGAACTATGTCTGCTTACAACTTGCCCTGGAGGTTCTCCACTCCTCCTTTGGGGACCCGAGTTCAGCTGGGGCTGGCCCCCGGCAGTTGAGCTACACCCCAGCACCCAGCACTTTTTTTTTTTAATATAAATTTTATTTCGTTTTTCATGTGACTTTCATTGCTCAGGCACTTCATTGTGTATATGGTGCCTCACACATGCCAAGCAAATGCCATATCCACTGAGCCACTGCTCTAGCCTCTACACCCCAGCACTTTAAAATTTTTATTTATTTATTTTTGAGATAGAACCTTGCTAAATTGCTGAGGTTGGCCCTGAACTTGCAATCCTCCTGCCTCCGTCTCCTGAGTAGATGGGAGTACAGACAGGCACAATGGCCCCTTTTGACTATCACGAATAATGCTGCTATGAACATAGGCATACACTTTATTTTAATCAATTTTATTTTTCAGCTGTTTTTTGTTTTTCTGACACTTAGTTGTGTAGGTGGTGCTGGGGTTCGAACCTGGGTCCTGGTGGATGCCGGGCCAGCGCTGCACCGCTGAGCCGGCGCTCTGGTCCCTGGCACACAGTTGTTTGACCCCTTGTTTTCAATTCTCTGGGGTCTGTACCAGAAGAGTGGAATTTGACTCTTCCCTTTTGAGGCCTTGCCAGGTGTATTCCAGAGGGGCTGTGTGCCCTTCCAGCTCCCACCTGCGGCCGCTGGGGTCCCTACCTCCACTCCTTCCCACCACAGGTCCTTTATCTTCTGGGTGACCGCATCCTAGTGGGCGTGGTGACTTCTGGTGGTTTCAATTTGCATTTCCCTGGTAACTAAGGACCTTGAGCATCGTTTCTGAGGGCTTGTTGACAATTTGTGTATTTTGCACAGCTTTGGAGAAACGACTTTCAGACCTTTTGCTCTGGCCCCAGATTTTAAAGAAACGATGCCAAGCGCTAAGCCGATTTGGGCACCTCCTTGCACCGCGAAGGAGGCGGGTCGTGCAGCCCGGCGGGCTCCCGGGAGGAGGGGTCGGGCGGGTTCGCGCGCGGTTCCGGGAGGGCGCCCTGGGCGCGCCGCTGCGTCTGGCCGCAGTTTCACTTTTGGCTCGGAGCGCTTTGGACCTCGCACTCGCCTGGCGACTCCCGGGCTGAGCAAGCGCAAAACCCAGCCCCCAGCCCGCAGCATCCTGGACCTGGACCTCTCGGTGCTGGCTCCCACGGCCACGGTGAGCTGCTTGCCCGGCCTCCTGGTCCTGACCCGACCACGGGGCGCGGCCGCGCGGGTGGAGGATGCGTCCCTACCCGGAAGCCCTGCCACCCTAGCCCAGCAAGCTGCTCTGGGCTTGACTCTGAGGTTGGCCCTCCAGGCTCTGCCGCCCCATACTGGCCCTATGGCCTGCCGGTGCCATCAGCCCATCCTCCACCTTCAACAGGTCTTGAGCCCCCGGCTTCCTGTGAGGTGGCCGTCAGCTAGCCAGGTTGCCTATATCTGGCTCAGGCCGATTTTGTCCTTGACCCCTGAAATCTCAGCCCTAGACATATGGCTCAGGGAGCTTCTAGGGAGAAGGCCCACGAGAACTCAGCCAGGATCTGGGGACTGGGATGGTCTTGCTGTGGGCCCCTTTGCCAAGTGCCCTGGAAGTGGGGCCTTCCGTTTCTTCCTCATCTTTCTGAACTCCTCAGGAGGTGCTAAGTCTTGTTGGGCTGACAGGGTTCTGTGGCCCTCAGCAGTGCTTCCAGCACAGGGAGCCCCAGTGGCCACAGAATGATGGCATGAATGGCCCAAATCCTGCTGAGGGTCATGATAGTCTGACCTGGGGAGACATGGTGAGCGGTGACAGGGTGGACACTGCTTTGGCCTGGGTTGAGTATTCAAGGACAGGAGCTTTCTACCAGGCAGAATGTTCCAGGACTGGCTGGGCAGGGCTGCTCTGGAGGCACCAAGGCCCCTGACCCGCTGCCTCCTCAGGTATGCCATCAGCCTTTGAGGAGGTGGTGCGGAGCGTGGTCCGGGAGCTGGACCGCGGCAGGGAGCTCATCCCGGTGGATAGCCTACGGAGCTCTACCAGCTTCCAGCCCTACAGACTGCTGAGCAGGAAGCTCCCAAGCTCCTGGTTCTGGAGACCCCCTTATACCTGTGTCAACCTGTCAATCAAGGACATTCTGGAGCCTGATGCCCCAGAACCAGGTACTCCACCTGGTGCTGTGACAGAACCCCCACTGTGCCAGGGAGGAGGAAGGAGTGGCGTGGCTCCACCAGCCCTGTTGCAGAGGATGGTCTCTCCAGACGCCCAGTGCCTGGGGGTGGGACAAGTCCGTAGTGAGTGGCATAGGCCCCATGTTCAGGTCTGGTCTTGCTTCAGAGTTGGAGCGTGGTGGCCTTTTCCACTTCTTTGATGCCGTGGATGGCCAGCTGCAGGGCCGCATGCAGTTGTCAGCCTTGGGACAGGGGACAGTCGCAGGTGGGGCCACAGTGTCCAGCAGCTCCAGTACCTCCATGAACGTGTGCACACTGCGCGTGGACCCCAACATCTGGGAGACCATGCACCAGGAAAGGTGAGGCCTGGAGGGGGTGAGGGCCTCTGACTCTGTGCAGGCACACTCTTGGGGAGGCAACTGGGGTGTGGACGTCAAGAGAGTCCCAAGGCCATGTCTGTGTGCCAGTACAGAGCAAGGGGAGTCCAAGAGGTGGTTGATAGGGAAGGAGGCTGCACGGTCACCTGAGCCTTGGGTTCAGGACTGTATTGTGAAGGACTTGGGCTCCAGAGAGGGGTTTGGGGGTCAGATTGTGCCTCATGCTGCTCACTGTGCTCAGGGAGTGCAGTGGACATGGGGCATGGGTGGAGAGCAGAGGGTGGAGGCTCTCCAGGGACACACGTGTCCATTTCTCCCTGTTGGATCCTGTGCTGCCTCCTCACACCCACCTAGACACTGTTGGGAGCACCCAGCCAGGGTGCTCACGCCAGGCGTCTGCAGACCCCAGACGTTCTGGCCACTTCACCCCACCCATGGGCGGGGCAGCGGGGAGGGAAACAAGTCTGTGGTAGGCACAACCCAGTGCGCTTCCTGCAGGCGCCTGCGGCAGCCTGAACACAAAATCCTGCAACAGTTGAGGAATCGCAGGGACAACGTGTATGTGGTGACAGAGGTGCTACAGACCCAGGAGGAGGTGAAGATCACCCAGACCCACAAGCAGGAGGGCTCAGGCCAGTTTTCACTGCCTGGAGCCATGTGCTTTCAGGTGTGTGGCCAGCCCTATTCCCATCTAGGCCTGATGGGGGCACATGGTGGCACATGGTTGGGCTCTGCCAAGTCCCCTACAGGAGCAGCTCACAGCCCACACTTGGCTCATGAGCCAGAACTTCCTGAAGTCTGGGGTGGCCACCACCAGTGGCAAGCCTGTCACCAGCACTCAACCCACACCCATGCCCCACACCCTGTGCCCAGGGTCCCAGGCCACATCCTATGCATCCCTCAGGGTGAGAGCCAGGGTCACCTGAGCCGGAAGCATACGGTCACCATCCCTGCAGGCAGCACCCTTGCATTTCGAGTGTCCCAGTTGGTCATCAGCTCTGACTGGGGTAAGTGGAACTGGGGCCAGAGCCCATGGCAGAGAGCTGGGAGGACCTGGGGAGGGCCACCAGTGGCTAGGAGCTGCTGCAGGTGTCTGGCTGCTCAACTGCCCAGGTACTGTGGTTGAGTCCTGGGCTCTGGTGCATGGGAGACTGAGGTGGGGTCTCACCTGGGGAGGGGCCATGTAGGAGGGAAACCTGGTGACTTGTCTGCTCCCATCCTCCGCCAGACATCCTCCTCTTGCCCGATGAGAAGCAGAGGACGTTCCCACAGTCCCCGACAGGTGAATAGTCCCCTAGCCCTGCCTGTTCAAAGGGAGAAGTGCTTCCCCTGGTCACTCAGGCCTTCTCTTGCCTCAGGGCACATGGTGGCCAGACAGCCTCCTGAGAGGGTGGGCTCTCCGCAGGCACACACAAGGGCCGATGGCAAGGCAACAGTCTGCGTAGCCTCATGCCTATCCTGGCGGCCAGTGTCGGGGGTAAGGGCAGGGAGGCAGGTGTCAGCCCTCTCTGGCTCAGGGTTCCACCCCTTGCACTAAGCATCCCTGTCCTCACCCCATCCCACAAAGCTTCCAGAGGTACAGATGGCTCAGCACAGCGCACCTTCAGCCTCTGCTCTGTGTTGGGATCCGTCTACGACCGCCTCAAGTTTCTATCAGGTCTGTGCCCTCTTGACGCCTTTAGGACCCCTCTGCACCCTCCTCCTGTCCCTGGGTTTGCCCTTCCTGACCAGGGCTCTCCAGGGCTCTGTGGGCACTAGGTAAAGCTAGCTCTCTCCCCACAGATGGGCCACTGGAAGAGTGGGTGGTCACTGAAGACTTCCAGGGCCTGCAGGCAGAGGTGCAGGCTGGCTCTAAGGAGCTGGAGCACATGGAGAGGAGTCTGAGGCAGCAGCTGCTCGGGGACCTTGGGAGGCTCCTGCGGGACCAGCTGGCCCTGCAAGCCTTAGAGGCCTCAGTGAGTGGGGACACGTGGGGCTGGACAGGTCTGCCCAGCTGGCTCAGGCTCACCTGCCCTGTCTGTCCCCAGCTGGAGCAGGGCCTATGCTATGACGGACAGGTGGAGCCTCTGGACGGTCCAGCAGGTGCTGTCCTTGAGTGCCTGGTATTCCCCTCCAGAGAGCCAGTGCCGGAACTTGCTGCCCCTGTCTTCTACTTGCTGGGGGCACTGACTGGTGAGCAACCTCTGCAGAAGAGGTGTGGGACAGGAGGGAAGGGCTCAGTTCCCTACCAGCCCTTCCAGACCCCCTCAGACCAGCTCTCTCCCCAGTGCTGAGTGAAGCCCAACGTGAGCTGCTGGCTGATTTGCTGCAGACGGGGGCCCTATTGGGGCAGCTCAAGCTGGTGAGAGGGTGCAGCCCGGAGGCAGGAACGGGGCACTGGGTGTGTCTGTGAGGGCAGTATGGACAGGCACTGCATGCCCAGGGGTTCAGGCCTGGCTCCCTGCCCATAACCCACATCCTGTCCTGACAGGTGGAGCGCCTCTTGCAGCAGAGCACACCGTGGCAGGAGCGGAGTGCTGTGTCCCTGCCTCCTGAGATCCTTGGGAGTAGATGGGCACAGGGGGCACCAGAGTGGACCTTGCTGGAGGAATGTGGCCTGACACTGCAGATGGGCACCCCCCAAGTGTGCTGGGAGCCACAGGCCCAGGGCCCCACATGTGCTCTCTATGCCTCCCTGGCACTGCTGTCCTGGCTGAGCCATGATCCTTGCTAGCCTGCATGGCTGGGCAGCTCTCCAGCCAGGCAGAATGTGTGCCCACTTAGGAAGACCAAAACCCAATTTAGCTGGAGAGCCAGCTCACTAAAAGGCCCAGAAGGTGGGAAAACTCAATAAATGTGATATACAAAGGAAAGAATGTTGATTGAGTTTTTGAGAGTCTCTGAATCAGGGATAGGATGGGTAGGGGTGGGGACTGTGCCCACACAGGACCAGGAGGCACATGGGGCCCAAAAGCAGGTGTCCCCATGGCCTTGCTCCTGCGAGGGGAACCCGCAAGTTTGGATGTGGCCACATCCTCAGCCTCCCTAGCATGGATGGTTGCCTTTGAAAGACAGGTAGAACAGTTTAGGGGAGTCAGTTCCATCACGATGGGTCTGAGCCGTGGTGTAGAACTGTTTGGGGAACTTGGGCATGCAGATGACAGAAGGCCCATTCTCAGCTGTGGCTACGGGCGCAAGGGGCCACAAGGAGGTTCCTGGGGAAGTAAGGGGCAACCTGCTCTGCAGAGGTGCCTTGACCAGTTTCATCCAAATACATTGGCTCGTAGATCTCTGGAGATTGGTGGCTTCTAACTGTCCATTTCCTGCAGGGGCTCAGCACCCACAGGCCCCATGTCTAGAGTGAGATGTTCATAACCAATGTGTCCAGGGTATCACGGTTGCCTGGGAACTTGGAAGCTAGGTGAAGTGAGTATTTGTTAGGGGCCACAGTCCATGTGCACAGCATAGCACAGGCTCACCCAGCTTGGTGGGAGGTAGAGGAAGCTGCAGATCCCCTTTTGTCCCTGCACACATATTGACATGCAAATTGCTAAGAAAGAAATGTGGGTTTCGTTATGGCTGGGACACCAAACCCCCAAGACAACCCTGCAGTGCATTTCAGATGCCTCATGCAGGATACAGAAACCTTGAAACCAGCCTCCACATGGAGAAGCAGCTCAACTACTTGCAGGCCCACAGCGCCCCTTTTTTCAAGTTTGGGGAACTTGAAAGCAAAACCAGGCTGAACGGGATGGGGCCAGCCCAGGCCCTAGGAAGCACTGAATAAGTAGGCAGTGCAGCTCTCCTTCTGGGGCCCCAGGACCCTCGAGACAGGTGGTAGCCAGGTCCTGCCAGCCTCACCCAAGCCCCATTTGGAGGGTCCAACCATTGGTCCTGGATATGGGACCATTAGTGAGGTCCCCAGCAAACAGGGTCCATATGAGAGCATTTGAACACCAGAGTTAAGACTGGCTGGCCAGGCCTGGTGGCACACGCCTGTAATCCCGTGACTTAGGAGGCTGAAACAGGACCATGGCAAGTTCAAGCCAGTCTTGGGAACTTAGCAGGTCATAAGAAACTTAATGAGACCCTGTTTCAAAATAAAAAAAAGAGGTGGGGATGTGGCTCACTTGTTAAACACCTCTGGGTTTAATCCCCAGTACTCCCCACCCTGCAAAAAAAAAAAAAAAAATGCCACTAGCCCCATGGCAGGGCCCTGGGTGGAAGGCAGTGCTTGTGTGAGGGTGCAGCTGCCCCTGGCCCTCCAAGCCTAGCCTCCAGTTGGAAGATTTACATGAGTGGGCTTTTTGTGGGTGAAGGGGATAAGCCTGGGGGCTGGAGCTATGGCATCCCCACAGAGGGGCCAAGCCACCCGGCCACCTGCTGCTTCCCTGGAATTGCAACAAAGTCCCAGGGCAGAGTCACACTCCTCAGGCTGTGTGCACTTCACCGAACCACACACCCCAGCAGGGGGTACAGTATGGCTGCCAGCTGCTGGGCCAGAGCCTAGCAGAGGGTGGACACGTGCAGAGCAGGCAGGTGCACAGCCAAGAGAGCCCAGCTCCAAGTAGCCTGTGAAAGGGAAGAGTGTGAGTTCTCCTGAGCTCCCCCAGCGGGTGGGCGAGGTGCTGCTCACCAAGGCTGCCTCCCCACTGCAGTCCCTAGAGTGCTCTGGGGTGCAGATAAGTCTGTGCTTGGTGGGCCTCACGTGCTCACTCTGGGGGCAGCTTCTGGGGTGCAATGAAGGTGGGGAGGCTAGGCTGCTCTTTCTGTTGGGGGCTGCTCTGACGGGGTCCATTTGTGACAATCGACCCTGCACATGGGTGACCAGACTGAGAGCTTCTGAAGGCCAGCAGGGATGTCCATAATGCTCCCACCCACATGCCTTTCCTCCCAGCCCTAGGATAGGGCAGCCTCCTGGCCTGTGGTATTTCCTTTGATACATTCTTGCATTTAATCCCTTTTGCAATCTGCTCTGCAGGATCCAAACCTGGGCTCCATTCTTGCAAGACTCATGCCCTTGGCCTGACCCCAAGCTGCCAGGGATCCACCTACCAATAGATGCTGAGGCCCCCCAGCTCATCACAACCACATTCTCAGGTCTAATCCCTGGGAGCCATGTGTGTTTATTGTAAACACTGTCCCTGTGGGTGGTGTGGGTGCCCTGTCCCTGAGGGCACAGCCTCCGCCCTTCCTTCCTGAGGCTGTGCGCACCCTGCATGTGTGAGGAGGCCTCTGAGGAGAAGGCCTTCTAGGTCTCGCAGGGCAAGAGGATATTTCAAGGCAGGCATTCTAGGTGGAGGAACCCACCCAGGCAAGTGCCCACAGGGCTGAGGTCACAGCTTAGGCAGCCCGGGAAGAGCTTCTTCCTGTCTGTCCAATCGCACTACCCACATTCTGCCCTGTCTGGTGACACTGGAACCTGCTCCACACCTCAACCATCCCAGCCTGTGCTGTCCTCAGGAAGGGTCATCAGGAAAGCTTTCTAGAGAAACCCATGGTCAGGAGGGGTACTGGGTGGGTGACCTGTGGAGAGGGGACAGCTGTGGGCAGGAAGGCAGGTCAGTGCCTCTGAGCAGAGAGGACATAGCCAAGACAACAATAGGACTAGGGGACAGGACGAGGAAAGGGAGTGCCAACTGCTGACTGAGCCAGCAAGGCCTAGAAGGGACTGCTACAAGGCAGAGATGGCGGCCCAGAAGCAGGCAGGACGGCCTATGGTGGTATGGTTTCATAGTGTCCCTACCAGATCCCCACTTCAGAGGCCAGATGCTCCCTGGCCAGGTGCCAGGCTGTTAGGACAAGGCAGACTCCAGAGGGCTAGGAAGGATGGCAGGGGATGGAGCAAGAGGGGAGGAACTCAGGGTGAAATGGTGCCAGCTGTTCCTCTCTGTCACGTGGTGGGGCCCTGGAGAGGGGTCCTAGGGCAAGGGACAAGGCGTCCAGCACCAGGCCCAGGGTGCCCTTAGGGAGGGCCTCTTTTGCATATCTGCCATTGTGGACACTGGCGATTGCATGGGTGCGGTGTCCAGGCCAGACGCCGGTCCGCAGGCCCTAGCCCGGGGTATGAGGCTGGGCACCAGTCCAGGATCAGCGGGGTCCCGAGCAGCCCCAGCGTCCGGCGAGGCTCCGACGCTGGAAAGGGCTGTCTGCGTAGAGAGGCGCTGGCCGAGAGGGGCGGGCTCGGTGCCAGGGGAGGCGTAGGAGGCGGGCACCGCGTGGTCGGTCCCGGGCGCGGGTCAATAGCGCCACCTGCTGGGAAGACACGTACGCCGCCGCGGCCACTGCAGGCTCGGGGTCACTCTGAAGCTGCCCTAGGTCTGTGCAGGTAGGCGGTTCAGGGAGGGAGGGAGGGTAGCCCAGAGTGCCAGCGTCCGGCCCTGGCCCTCCAGCATCCATCCCTCCCTAGCACCCACCACCCTTCAGGACCTCACGCTCTGGCGGGTTGAATCCTCACCCTGGAACAGGGAGTCCAGCAGATCCTGGTTAATGCGACTGGGACTCACATGATGAACCAGGAGGCCTGGGCGAAAGGATGCCTGTGAGCTCAGGTCCCAGCAGGGAAGGAATGGGCCAGCTCCTAGAGCCCAGGACGTGATGTTCTGCGCCCAGGACTACCTTACCAATGAGCACAGTGGCTGCCAGGCGCAGAGGGTCCTGCGGGCTCCGAAGGTAGCCCTGGGTCTGGCTCAGGAAGCGGGACACGTGGTTGGGGTATCGCTGAACCTGGAAACGGAAGGGCTCATTGAAGGACAGGACGGCCAATCCTGTGTGGAGAGGACACTGCAGGGAGTCCAAGGGCAGGGCAATATTAGTGAGGCTGACCACACCCCCTCCCCTCACCGCGCTTTCTCTACTGACCAGGCGGCGGCAGACACGGCTTAGGGCCTCAGGGCTGTCATAGTGAGCCACAGTGACCATCTCCTCCAGAAGGCCCCAGCGAAGGGCCTGGTCACAGCGGGCCAGGGTCCACTCTGAGCTCTGGCATAGAGGAAGTGAGGAGGGTTAGGGACCCAAGAAGTGGCAGGAGAAGGGATTGTGAGAAGGGTTAGAAGAGCCTGGGGTAGGGGGCTTGAGTACAGCCGTCCAAGGGAAAATGAAGAACCTGGGAGCCCATGAGGTCACTGTGGCGTCCCTGACCTGTGACCTTGTGACCTGGGGGGGGGGGCAGCAGGGTGGGAGGCCGGACACAGTTGGATGTGATAAGAGGATGCGACTATAGGGCAGCTGACCTCAGCAGCGTCCCGACTGGGGTCGTGAAGGCGCAACAGCAGCGGCACGAGACTCTGTAGTACGAGCTTCCTCAGGGGACCAAGGAGCCCCACCCGGAGCCCACCCTGGCCCCGCCGCACCAACGTCCCAAGGAGCCCGACAGCCGAGGCGCGGACGGAGTCCCGAGCCTGCATGGGAGGGCTCAGTCAGGCGGGTGGAGAGGGAGAGGGAGGCCAGGGTGGAGCAAAGAGGGAGAGGGTCTGGGGAGGGCAGCTGATGCGGCTGTGATCTGGGGTCTGGGCAGGAGTGTAACTGGTGCGCGGGAGCGGGGAGCCTGCAGAGTGTCTGGAGGAGAGGGGCTGAGACCCCGGCGGGATAGGGAGAAGGGGCGGGACGACCTGGGGGAGAGGGGCTGAGACTGCAGCTGGATAGGCGGAGGGGCGGGACCACGGGGGAGGAGGCGGGGCCTTGCTCACGTCATCCAGCAGCGGCAGAAGGCGTGGCCCCAGCTCCCGGCTTAGGAGCCGCACGGGCGCTCGGGGTTGCAGCAGCACCTTCCGCAGCGCACCCAGAGCTGCACCCACGAGCCGCGCGTCGCCTTCGCACAGTGCTCCCAAGAGTGCCGGCAATAGCGTGCTCACGTGCCGCACCTGCAGAGGCAGGGACTAGCGGTCAACCCCTGGCAGACTTAGTCCCAACCCTGCTCTGGCCCTGTCCTCACCTTTCCTTGATTCAGTGCGAGGTGGCCGAGGCCTAGCAGGCCCAGCCAACGCACGGTGGGCTCGGGGTCGCCCTGCCAGGTGCGAAGCCGCTCCAGGATGACCTCCTCGCGCAGTAGCCTTGCAGTGGGCCGGCTTTGCAATAGCTAATCAGGGAACAGTCAGCATGGTTCTGGTCCCTGTGCATGTTCCCCTGAGGGTTCAAGTAAAAGGTCACCCCTCACCGCCCCTCTGGGAAGCTGGCTCACCCCAGTGAAAAAGGCCATAGCAGTGAGGCGCTGCGGGTCGTTGGCGCTGCGTAGCTGAGGAAGCAAATCTGCGAAGAGGCCTCGCAGGTGATGGTCGGCGTGTGCCACCATGGCACTAAGGGTGGAGTGAACGGGAGCTCTCCCTCCGCTTGGGGCCTCACCCTTGGAGAAGTCCCACCCCACCCTCGTCATACCCCTGCCTCGAACCTGGCCATCAGGGAGCCTCCTCTTGGTGCGCAGTCCTGGGGCCCCTCCTCACCTGGCCAGCAGCAGGACACCCTCCAGGTGTGTGTGGGCTCCTACCAGTCTCCTCCAGCCTCCGGCCTGCTCCATGCACGTGACCACCATACGGCCACCGTCCCCGGTGAGCAGGGCCTTCAAGGCCTCCACTGCGCAGCTGGAAGTGGGGCAAAGGAGGAGTGGAGAGTGAGGGCCAAGGAGGGGCTGGCCACCCCACTTACCCCAGTGCCTCTTCTCACCTGGCGTGGCTGTGTGGTGGCCCTCGGTGGGACGCGGCCCAAATCTTTGGGCTGTCAGAAGAGCAAGCCCGGTGAGCTAGCTCATGTAGCTGCATGACTAGCGCCAGCAGCAGGTGTGGGTAAAATCCACGTGTGGCTCCCACGCAGCCTGACACCGCCAACATCTCCCCGAGAGCGCGTGTGGCCTGTGGAGCAAGTGACCCCCAGCTTGAGCCGTGCCTAGGACTCTATCAGGCACCAAAGGGGCTGGTACTCCGCAGACAGGAAAGGACAAAGCATTGGACATGCACATGACTCGGAGGCCAACCTGCTGTCCCACCAAACCCCAGGCAATGGTACAAAGGGAGCTACTTACTGCCAGCGCCTCGGGCTCCTGCCCTGCTGCACTCTTCAGTGCCCACAGCAGTTGCACCAGCACCTGTCCATTAACGCGCTGGTTGCGGCTTAGGCTGCGCCACAGTTCTGCAGCTGCCCTGGGGCACAGTGTGACCACGAGTGAGACAAAGAGTCAGCGCAGTGCCAGGTGGTGGGAGGTTGAGGGAAGTCCTCAGGCCAGCACAGAAGCGGCCACTAGGACTCTAGCAGGGGACAGCAAGTAAACTATCCCCTGCTCTTGCAGAGAAACAAAAGAAACAGCAACTGCAGAACCCAACAGAGCCCAGGACCCGAGACCAACTGCAGGGCTGGGACTCATTTTGGAGACCTGTGGGGTCAGGATAGTGAAACAGCCTGGCATTATTAAAATAAAAAAAGAAAGAGAATAACACCACAGCTAGTCCGGGCGACTCCCAGGAGAGAAGAGACCTCAAGGCAGGAGCCCATCATCTGGGATCGGAGGCAGAAGGGCAGGGGCATTGTGCAGAAGCAGGCATGGATGCAAACACAGCAGTGGAGGGAAGGGAATTCCACTT
>PVKS010008913.1:0-45846 GCA_004027875.1 Aplodontia rufa | reverse complement strand
CCTCGCCAGCACCCCACCCCAGGATCAGGCCTGATCCCCAACCTTGGTTAGGGAGGGGGTGGGAGCGGGGGCTGACCTGGTCCTCCAGCCGTTGACCACGGGCCTCCAGGGCTGAGGATAGGGTGAGTGCTGTCGCCTGGGTCCCTGCAAAGCCAGCCTCCTCCAGGCAGGCAGCCGTGTAAAGCGCAAGGTCAGAGAGGGCCCCCTCATCCCAGGAACTCTGGAGGACCTAGGGCAGAGTGGGTTGGGGCATGAATCCCCAAGCCTCTCCGACTCTGCTCCCCAGCCTTCAAACTTGCTACCAACCCAAAGACCCTGTATTGCTTCCCAGCCGTTTTTCTAAAGCACCTTGCCCCAGTTTCAGCACCTGTCCTTCATTTAGTGTCCAGGATCTTGAAACAGCCGTGCTTCCACTGTTCCCCACAGTGCCCTATCCCTCACCACTCACCTGATGGGGCTCCTCTGGGGCTGGTTCTTGGGCACTGTGCGGGAAGCAGGGCTCACTGCCGTCTGTGGGGTCAGTGATCCCAATTCCAGGCTCAGCTTCACAATCAGTGGGTACCTGGGCCTGCAGCTCAGCCTGAGGTCCAAGTTCCTGGGACTCAGTCTGAGGGCCTGGGTAAGAGGGTCCCAGTGGCTGCCCCTGGCTGGACCGGATTCTTTCAGCTAGAGCTGTCAGGGTTAGAGCCCCCATGGGGGACCCCCGGCCCAGTCCCCACACACCCCCAGCCATAGTACCCGGCCAGCAGCACCTGCCACTGCTCCTCCAGGAAAGTCCTGCCCAAGCCTGACCTAGAAACAGGCCCCTGGCGGGCCCACGGGCGGGCGTGGTTGCAGGTGCGTGCATGAGCATGTGCTAGGGCTGGCTGGGGAAACACTGTGTTGTCTGGCTTGTGAAGGGCTTGCCTGCCCGGGCTGCTGAAGGTGAGCAGCCAGCTGGAAGCTGAGTGTCTGTGATCGGGCTCTGCCCACCAGGACCCTGGGAGATGATGGATCTAGAAAGAAGGACCATCTAATCCCTCTTGCCTGGGTCCCCAGAGCAGCTGAAGATATCCTTGAGGAAGTCCCAGCAGGCTCAGGGCTGGGCTGGTCCCCCTGCATTCCAACCTGGTCAGACATCCTGGGCTAGGCATTGATGGATGCTGTCCCCAACACTGAGCTTCCACATCCTGGCTCTGGAGCACAAGAGGCAGGAGCAGTTGCTGCCTCTCGAGAGTGCTTTTGCAGGTGGGTGCCCACTGTTGGGATGGACACTTCTGGATCTTGGCCAAGTGATCCAGGGGATCACTTCATCAGAAGGGGCCCCTAGGATTACAGTGCTGCCTTCTACCTGTACTCAGCCACACACTGGGTGCTGCCCAGCCCAGAGCCAGGGGAGCCGGATAGGCTGGTTTGGCAGAGTGCCTGGGCAGGTGTCAGTGCTCCCGGAAGCACCCAGATGGTCAGCATTTTCCCCATTCCCCTGCTGGCCTGTGCCAAGTCTAGAGCAACCCTCCCAAATGGTTCTGAGGTCACCGACCTACCAAGCAGAGGCAAGGCCATCCCCCACTGAGCCTCAGCTTTGCCTCTCCTCCCCTTTCCAAGTAGCTGGGTCAGGAGCTGAGTTCCAAGGCCAGGCCTAGGCTGGCCAGTGACAGAGGCTGGGGCCATGCAGGGCTGATAGCAGCAACGGCAGGGGACACCTGGGCTCTCCTTGGCTTGGGAGGCATGAGATTTCCCTAGTAATTCTGAGCCCAGGAACAGTGCTCACAGCAGGTTTGGGAGCTGGGAGCCATGCTTGGACTCTGACACCCCATCCCACTCCTCCAGCAGGAAAGGTTTTCCACAGTAGCTTCTCCAACTTTGAGGTGGACATCAAAGCCCTCTCTGTGCTTTTGAAGCCTCAGATCCAGTCCAGCCCCAGAGCCTGGGGTGATTCAGGCTACCTCCACTGACTTGGCCTATACGCCCTGCATTTCTGACTCCCGGCTAGGCCCAGAGGCCAAGAGAGCAGCAAGCTGAATGAATAAATGACACACGACAAGTTTTAGGGACAGTGAATGCCACATGTTGTTTCCAGGCAGCCCCTGGCCCTGGGTTCTCACAGGCCTCCAGCACTCAGACGGTCCACCAGGGTGTGAAGCTTTTCTGACAGTGCGACCTGCAGGGAGCAGAGGAGGGGCTGGTAGGTGGCTGAGGGCTGGTGAGAAAGTAGGGCACACAGGGCTGCTCACCCACAGGCCCTCTGCCCACCTGATACAGTGCAGGGCTCTGCAGCCGCTTGTGTGCAGGGCTGAGGCGACTAAGGGACTGCTGGGCAAAGGCTCTGGACTCCGCCAGGGGTGGAAGTGGCTCACACAGCTGCAGGAGAGGGATGGAAGGAGGTGTTGAGCATGGCTGGGGTCAGGGCTCAGCCAAAGCTGGCAGTGCAGGGAGCAGCGGGTGCAGTCACCTTTCCCTGTTGCAGCCAGAGTCGCAGCAGGGGCGCCACCTGGGCTGGTCTCACAGAGCAGGGTTCCTGGGACCCTCGAGGCCAGACCCTCAGCTCCTGCCCAGCCTGGGGGGGTGGCTCTTCTGCCAGCTGAAGCAGGTCCAACAACAGAGATCCTGTGTAGGTGGGGGCCAAGAATAACACATGTGTGGGGTGCTGGTGCTCTGAAAGAACAGCAGAGGGACAGGAGGGGGCTCACCATCAGAGCCTAGAAGCCGGAAAGCAGCCTTGCTCCCTGGCAGTGTCTGCTTCTCAGGGTCCTCAGTCAGTTTCATTCGAGGCTGACCTCCCACAGACACCAGCTGCAGGGAGAGGGCATTGGGAAAGCTGGACCCCTGTTCTCTAGGTGACTGTGCCACAGTCACCCAAACCCACCCAGTCTTGGCCCAGTCACTGTCCCCACCTTGTAGACGCAGCCAAGGGAAGGCTGTTGGGGACAGGTGACCAAACTGGTACCAATGCCAATGACGTTGACCTCACTGCCCTGCGGGGAAGGAGGTAGGACTGAGCTCAGCCAGGACCTGGAGAGCCAAAGGCCTTCAGACCACCCTGTATCCACTCATTTCCACCCACCTCCTGGGCCAGTCTGGCCAGCTCTTTTTCATCAATGTTGTTGCTGACTGCAATGGGGACCGTCTCCAGCCAGGGCACCTGGAACCTGTGTTTGACAGGGTTTTGGGATGCCCCCTCAGACCTTCCTCCTTTACCAGGCCTCCTTTCCACCCAAGGTAGTCACATCCTTGCTGGTCCTTAGCTCAGGAGACCTTAGTAGCTCCACCCCTAGCCTGCCTAAAACCAGACTCAAAGCCCTCACAGTCCCCCCACCACCCCTGGCTTCCCACAGAGCCTCCTAGTAGGCATGCCCTTATGGGGGACTCACTGGGCGGCAGTGGAACGGAAGACACTGCGGATCTCCTGAGCCTGCTGGAGTAGGTCTCCACTGTCCAGCCTCACACCCACTGCCCTGTAGCCCAGTTGCCCCAGTGCCAGGGCTACTGCCAGAAAGTTAGGAAGGCCACTCCTGCAGGCAGAAGCAAGGGCTCAGGGGCCACAGTTGCTCTGCCAGGCCCACCCCTGGGGAGAGCTGCAGCTCACCTCCGCACACTGTAGGTGTCTAAGAGGCCCTGGAAGGCCCGAGGAAAGGCCAGAGCATAGGCCACAAAAGCTGCCTGCTCCCCCTGGTGTGGCTCTTGCAACCCCAGACCCAGGTGGGCACACACTCGCTGCAACCACAACTTTACACTGGCAACCAGGTCCACCCTGGGACCTTTGCCAGCAGCTGGAGCCAACGTCTGTGGAGACAGTGAAGGATAGACTCTGAAGACAGCATGAGGCCTGGGAGTGGCTGATACACCTTGGCCTGAGGGCAAAGGTAATGCCACCCATGTGCCAGCTACTCGTGGTGGCATCTGTGTGTGTGTATAACTGGGCCTGGCCCATCCTATAGGGACAGGGTTGGTCTTGGGGTCTGCCCTCTCAACAGCAGGGTTGAGAAGAGGTACTGACCGGATCTGGGGGCTCCTCATGGCCTGAAAATGAAGTGATGAAGGAGTGGGCCAGGGTTCCGGACACTGGCACACCCCGAAGTTGCCCAGCAAGTACATTGCTGGTGCTGTCGAACCCTGGGCAGAGAAGTAAGGAAGGCTTGGGTCTCTGGGCTGTGGCGGGCTTACTCCTTCCCGCACCTGGCCCTCCCTCCGCTTCTCACCACCCAGGTAGCTGTAGGTGGAGGCCGTGAGGCCCCCATCTGGGCCCTGAGCACGGCGCAGACCAAATTCCAGCAGTCGTTTATCTGGTCCCGCGATCAGGCGAAGCCGAGCAGCGTTGGTGGCGACCAGGCTACGGTGAGAACAGGCCAGGGAACCGCAGGTGAGGCTGTTCCGTGGGGCCTGGAGCTCCATCTCAGCCCTCCCACCCTCCTGGAGGCCAGCGCCCCGCCCTCGCCGGCCCCTAGTCCCACCTGGCATAGCTGACCAGACAGAGCAGCGGCGTCTCCAGCAGCTGCACCAGCAGCAGCGGCCCTGACACCTGCAGCAGCGGCACCTGCGGGGACGGCAGTCAGCTACATGTGGCGATCACCCGCGGTCGCCCCTCCGCCCCCGTCGACCGCACTCACGTCCGGGAAAGCGAGGGAGCCCTCGGGCAGGGCCCGCACCGTCACACCGGAGCAGTCGAGGGCGCGAAGGTGCTGGAAGAACGCCGGCTCCGTGTCTGCGGGCAGCATCGAGGCCAGGAACTGCACGTCTGCGGACGACAGAGGTGCTCACGCCGGGACAAAGGGGCCTCGCGGGATGGGTGCCAGACCGGTCCCGAGGGGCGCGGGGCTACCTGCGTCCTGCAGGCGGAAGGTGCGCAGGAAGCGCACGCAATCGCGCAGGCCCGCGGCCAGGGCGAAGGCGCCGCCGAAGGGGCAGCGGCGGAAGAACAGCTCGAATTCGGCGGGGTCGTGCGCCCGGCCCGCGCGCCAGTAGCCCAGAGCCATGGTGGCCTGGTAGAAGTCGGTGAGCAGAGGCCGTGCCGCCGCGCGTTCCTCCGGGTCCCGCTCCGCCTCCATTCCGCTCCGCCCGTGGCCTGGACACGGGAGGCGGGAGGCGATTCTGCCGGCTCGCCCCTCTTCAGCCCCAATCCAGGGCCTCCTCCGCGCCCAGGGCGGGCCTCCCGGCAGCCAATCTCCTCTCGGGGGCGGGCTGGACTTGCTGGGAAGCGGGAGCCTCTCTGGCCTCCGCCCAAGGCGAGGCGAAGCGAGGGCCCGGGCAGGCTGGGCTACAGGGAGCCTTGGGGCCGGCAGCAGCTGGGCTGGGGCGCAGCTAGCTGTCAGTCACGAATGAGGGTGCCCAGGAAAGGGAGGCTTTTGTGGGGTTCTGCACATGTCTCACAGGAAGTCCTCCAACTGAGAGGTTATCACATTGCCTCATGGCCAGCAACTCCCAGGACAGCACCAACATTAACCATACCTGACGCCTCAAAAACCCAGGGTGACCAGCCATGCTGGCCAGGAGAGGAACCATCAAGCACTGACCACATGGGATTGTTGGGCAGGGGGCAGGCAGTAAGAGGGGCACAACTCCAGAACATAGTGGGACTAGGTCAGGCCCAAGTCTCCAGCAGGTAGGGGAAAGGCCCTGTAGGTCTAGGGTGCCAGCATGCGGGAGATGGTTGAAAGCAGCCAGTGTCAGGGTAGGGGTTGGCACATGCTTCCATCTGCTTAAAGCAGCAGGGTCAGTATAACCTGCTTGGGAGCAGGGATCAGAGGCAGAGTGAAGAAGGAAAGGGAGAGGGAGGAGGTCTCTCTTTAGCTAATGAGCCAACAGGTTGTTTCTGGCTTAAACAGCTTCAGAATTGTCACTTGCAATGGAAAGACTAAGAGGGGCGGAAACCAAAGCAGAAGTCAGGCAGGTGAGCCAGGGTGAGGTCACATGGCCACATAAAGGCATGGGGCTCTAGGACCACTGTGCAGAAGGGGCAGTGCAGAGGCAGCGACCAGCGGGGACACGTGTGGGCCTGGGGCCTGATAGGCTGCAAATGACACAACAGGAGCCAGGGTGCTGAATCTCAGTCTTTAATCAGGCAGGGCCCCCCCAGGTTTGCCCACTCAGATCTTGTTGAAGGCTGCAATGTCGACGCTCTGCACCTGTGGCGGAGGAGGGTGCTGTCAGAGGCGGTTTCCCCACTGGCTCCCTCTCTGCATGGCAGGAGCCTGCTCTGCAGCGGGCTCCAAGTGCAGGAGCGGGCCCCAGAGTCAGCCCAGTGGCCCTCCCACCCTTGCACCTCACTCACGTGCTCCTCAAACTTGGTGATCTGCTCCTCCAGCAGGTCGGTGCCCACCTTGTCGTCCTCTACCACACACTGGATCCGCAGCTTGCGGATGCCGTAGCCCACAGGCACCAGCTGAGAGCCACCCCAGACCAGCCCATCCAGCTGGACGGAGCGCACACAGGCCTCCAGCTGGGCCATGTCCGTCTCATCATCCCACTGTGGGAGAATGGAGGGCAGCAGAATGAACCACCTCAGGGACCTCCAGAACACCAGGAAGGCCCCCTCCCTGGGACCACTGTGAGCACAATTCTGCTCCTTTGAAAGGGCCCTTGGAAACAGTCCAAACCATCTGCCCTGCCTCATTTTTCTGCTCTTATCCCTTTTTAAGTACTGGGGATTGAACCCAGGTACACTCAACCACTGAGTCGAGTCACATCCCCAGCTTTTTGAGACAAGGTCTTGCTAAGTTGCTTAGGGCCTCAAGAGGTTGCTGAGGCTGGTTTTGAACTTGTGATCTTCCTGCCTCAGCCTCCTGAGTCACTGGGATTACAAGTGTGTGCATCACCGTGTCTGGCCTTATTCCAATATTTCATATTTCTTTTTCTTTTTAAGAGAAAGAGAGTGAGAAATAATTTTTATTTATTTTTCACCTGACCTTTGTTTTTCCGACACTTAGCAGGGTATGTGGTGCTGGGGTTTGAACCCGGGTCCTTGCACATGCCAGGCAAGCGCTCCAACTGCTGAACCACCACTCTAATCCCTGATCCCAATATTTCTAAACTTGACTTTCTACCAGGATCAAGGAGGGTGGGGAGTTACAAGGCTGAGGCTGTAGCCAGGCTACAGTTGAAAGGGCCCCTGGTGTCCCTGAGGCCCACCCTGCCCACACTTACAGGTTTAACATCTAGGAGGATGGAGGACTTGGCCACCAGCAAGGGCTTTTTGGCCTTCTTTTCTGCATACTGCCGCAGCCTTTCCTCCCGTAGCCGGGCTGCCTCCTTGTCTTCCTCCTCATCACCGCTACCAAACAGGTCAATGTCATTGTCCTCGTCATCCTCTGCAGGTGTGGCAGCCTTCTTGGTTGGGAGCTCCACTTGGCGCATGGGAGACACGTGCTGTCACAGGCGAGGAGAGGCTGAGACCCACCCACTCCTCTATAGTCTGCTGATCCTAGACAGCCCTGAGTACGTGGGCTGTGGGTCCACAGGGCAGCCCCAAGAAGGCAAGTTGCTCCCACCCTAACCTGGGGGTGAGCCTGGGCACCACACCCTCTTTCTTGGGCCCTACCACCTCACCACTGACCACAGTAAGAGGTGGAAACCAGGAGGGGTGCTCACCTGAGTTTGTGGGGCTGTGGCTCGGTGGGTGGGCGAGCTTTTCTCCAGGGTACTCAGCCGGGCCTCCAGCCTGGAGATGGCCTGCTGCAGATCCTGTACCACTGTGGGTGCAAAGGGACATAGGTCAGATGGCAAAGTCAGGGCGGGGGAACGGGAGGTCTCAACCATCAGGCCCAGGGCCTCACCGCTTCGCAGGTTCTGGTTCTCTACTTCCAGGCTGGCAATCCGGACAGCCAGCTCGCTGTGGTCTCCACCAGGCCCACCAGCGGCCCCGGGGCCAGAGCTCTGCAAAGCAAGGGGAGCGGAGGTGGAACTTAGCGCCCCAGCCTGCTTCTAGGGCCCCCTCACTCACAGCCACTCAAAAACAGAGCCCCAGTCTAGTAAGGAGGCTCAGGAAGACCCAGGTGAGGAACAGCAGGACAGACCTCCCTGCTGAGGCTCCCCCTTAAGGGTGGCTGCATAACCATGGTAGTATTCTCAGCCAAGCAGAGAGCACAGGATGAGAAGCAGGGGGCCTGGGGCAGCCAAAACACAGGCAGCAGCAGGACTTACAGTCCCAGGGGCAGCCTGGCTCAGGGCTTCAGGGGGGCCGGGCAGCACTGCCTTGTGCTGGAAATGGGAGGGAGAGCAGTTGAGGGGCCAGTGAGGAAGGAACAAGCGTGCAGGTGGCCACCAGTTTGGCCCCTTGCCTCTCAACCCCATCCCCCAACTGGGGATTGAACCCAGGGGCACTTTTACCACTGAGATACATCCCCAGCCCTTTTCTTTTGAAAAGAGAAGGACAGTGAGAGAGAGAGAGAGAATCAATTTTTATTTAGCTCTTTACATGGCTTTCCATGCTCTAACACTCAGTTATGTACATGGGTGCTGGGGTTTGAACCTGTGTATTTGGGCATGCCGGGCAAGCGCTGTAACCGCTGAGCCACCAATACAGCCCTTCATTTCATTTTTGAGACAGGGCCTCATTAAGTTGCCCAGGGTGGCCTCCAACTTTCTTTTTCTTGGAACCAGGGATTGAACTCAGGGGTGGGTGCCTAACCACTAAGCCACATCTTCAGACCATTTTTTTTTTTTGGAGATAGGGTCTCACCTGACAGTGGAGACTGAGCTGGAGTGCAGGCTGGCTTTGAACTTACAATCCTCCTACCTCAGCCTCCTGAGCTACCAGGATTACAGGTGTGAGCCACTAAAAGCCTGGCCTCCAACTTTGCTTCTGCCTCAGCCTCCCTATTGTTGCAATTACAGGAATGCACCACCATGTCAGACTAGAGCTGGCCTCTGAAGGCACTCACAGGGCCTGCCTACGCTTCTAGACTCCTGTCCCCAGATGTTATATTCCTTAGGCGGGGACCTACATAACAGGTTGGGAGTTCATCTGGCTTGGAGGTGGGTATGGGTACGTGGATGTCCCAGTCCAATGATCCCACAGACAGGATCCCTCTGTAGGGTGGGAGGTCTCCCTCAGCCATCTGCTCCGCAGAACCTACTCCTTGCAGCAGGAGGCAGCAAACAGGCCTTTGCCCCCTGCACAGAAAGCTGCCCCTAGGGACCTCTTGACACAGCGCTTTGGGATGACACCGAGCAGAGGTGGCACCAGAGGGAGGCCCAGGAGACCCATCTGACAGTGGAGACTTGGGCTGGAAAGCCAAAGCTGTTTTCAGGGCAGGAAGTAGGGCTGTGCCCTGTGGGAAACGAAAGGCCCCCCTGGAAGAGGCACGAGTCAGCATGGCACCTGGAAAGGGCTCACTTCTGTCTCCACACAGCCAGGACTGGCTCTAGGGATGGCCTACCAGAAAGACTCCTGCAGCTCCAGAGCCACTGAGCCCACCATCCTGTTCTATTGTAGTGGTCTGCCTGGCCTGAATCTGGCTGGTGGCTGGGCAAGTATGGTGTGAAGAATTGGGATCTGGGGCGGATGGGGTAAGAGCAAGTAAACAGGCAAGGCAGGGACAAGAGGGAGCCAAAGCTGAGTGTGGGGATGCAGCTCAGTGGTATAGAGTGCTTGCCTAGAGTGTCTGTGGTCTTGGGTTCCACCCTTAGTACTGGGGGAAAGACATGTAATAGATTCTCCCCTACAGACTTCAGAAGGAACCTGTGGACACCTCAAGTCTGCCCCATGAGACATACTTCAGACTTCTGACCTCCTGAACCACAGATGACGGCGATTTGTCACAGTGCCAGCAACTAGAAACACACACAGGCCTTGGCCTCTGCAAGGGTGCTATTGACAGTCCCTAGAAATGTGGAGGTGGCTGTGGAACTGGGCACTGGGAAAGGCCTGTGGAGCATGACAGAAAAAATCTTGGCTCACTTAGCAGACCATGGAGGGAGAGGCACGGAAGGGAGGCCAGGGGTACAGCAGGACATCACCTTGGAGAACACCGTGGCAGGTGCTGCGGGTGCAGACTGAGGGGCAGCCAGAGCATGCACTACCTTGGAGCGCCAGGTTAGCAAAATGTTTCAGGCACGAAGGTGCAGAAAGGAGGACTCCTAAGTGAAGGGTGTGACCTTCTGTCGAGACTCCTGAGTCAAGTTTACAGTAAGATGAGACAAGAGACAGGAAATGAGCAAAAAGGAACTGGCACTCAATGGCCTGGAGGTTTTAGACCCACAGACTGCTAGACACGAATGTAAGCAGATTCAGGAAGGCATGCTGTGCGGAGAGCCAGTGGTGGCTGGTGCCAGGAAGGACCTCACCGGTTCCACGGCAGCCAAGAATGGGAGGACATCACCTAAGGAACACCTAGGGAGAACTCTGTCATGCAAAGGGGACCTGCAAAGCTCTTGACAAGTTTATATCAGCAGAAGCCCTGCCAGCTTGGACCAAAGGGGCAGATACAGAATGAGGTCAAAAGAGGCCGTGGTCCCCAACATTCTCCAGGCAGGTCCTGAGCCAGAGGGGTACTCCAGCCTTCAAACCTCACCCAGTGGCCTGGCTGGACTCAATCTACTTGGGACCAATGACCCCCTTTCCTTCCACTTTTTCCTTTTCTGTATGGGAATGTCTGTCCCACGACTGTACCTGTGCTCTAGTTTCACTGTCCAAACCTAGACAGGACTTCTCAGGATGGACCACAGCACAACTCCCCATGCCTGACTCAGATGGGATTCTGAGGTGACACTCCGGGGAGATGAGACTTTATTTTTTCTTATTTGTAGCACTAAGGATCAAACCCAGAAGTCCTCTGCCACTGAACTATATCCCCAGCCCTTTTCATTTTTTGAGACAGGGTCTCACTAAATTGCCCAACCAGGCCTCAAACTTTTGATCCTCCTTGTTCAGCCTTCTCAGTAGCTGGGATCACAGGTGAGCACCACTGAGCCCAGCATGAGACTTTTGAGGAAGTTGGTGTGGAATACATATGGCATAAATGTGACTCTGGGGACCAGAGGGTGGGAGTCCACCATCAAGATGCCATGTCCCAATCCCCAGAGCCCGTGAATCTGTTACCGTATACGACAAAGGGAATCAGCAAATATGATTAAGTTCCCAATTTTAAGATAGGAAGAGTATGCTGGGTCATCTGGACAGGCCCAATGCAATCACAAGAATCCTTGTAGTCACAGAAGGCAGGCAGGTCAGAGGCAGAGATCAGGACAAGTGGAGATGGAGGGTGAGAGCGAGGCCGAGGGCACAGCCAAGTGGCATGGGCAGACTGGAGTTTGGAAAAGGCAGGAATGGACTCTCTCCTAGCGCCTTAGAAGTAACACGACTTTGCCGGCACTGAGATTTTAATTGAGACTCATTTTGGACATCTAACCTCCAGGGCCATGATAAATCTGTTTTAAGCACAAAGCTTGTGGTAACTGATTACAACAGCCAATGGGAAATCGATACCTAGCCCTCAAGTCTGTGTGCCCCAGAATGGAGTCCCGACTGCCCTGGACTAGGGAAGCATAGCAACAGGTCTTCTTCCTTCTAAAGGGCATACTATCCCCAGCCAGCCTGTCAGGCCAGAGGTCATCATAGCCATCACCCTCCATTCCTGATCTCAGTCTGGGACCAGAAGGCCAAGCAGGGCCTCAGGGCCCCTCTTTGGGTGTCAAGGCCAAGATGGTGCCAACTATATGATCTGAAACATAGCAGACCCTGTGAAATTACCATCCTCTCCCTGGGAGGTCATGACCTGGCAGACACACACACTCCTGTGGCAGAGAGCAAGCAGGAAGGCACAGCTTCCAAAGTGTGCCCAGAGTGCACCTTGACCACTCAGCACAGCAGCCCAGAGTTGACACCAAGGGAGTGCGCAGGGTGACCAGCAAACAGGTGAGAGGTGCACGGAAAGGTCGGAAGAGCAAGACCACCTTCGCAGAAGTTTGGGTTCTTGGCCTGCAGGCCTCAGTGGTCCTGCAAAACCACAGCACTTGGTACCCTAACCTTGATCCATAGGCCAAAACAGTAGTACTGAGGGGGAAAAAAATCAGACACACTGCTTGGCTGAGCACTAGCCCTCAAATACGTGGGCCGTGGGTACTCACTCCAGCCAGGGATTTCTGGATGTTCTCTCTGGCTCTTGCAATGTCGCGGAGGATCACGCTGGCACCATTCTCCTGCAGACAGTGCAGAAAAAAACCTGTCTTTCTCTCTCTTTTTTAAAAACAAAAACAAAAACAAAACTCCCAAGAACCCTTGCTCAGAAAGCAAGAAAGGCCTGCACAGAACCAAAGCTCCAGGGCACAGTAAAAAGCAGAGGGTGCTGCAGGCGAGGACTGCAGGGCCTGGAGTGCAGTGCAGCGTCTGCAGGTGGACATCACACCCAGGCCTGGCCACCACCACCCAGGTGCGTCAGGAGTGCACTGACGTGCTGGGCCTAGGAGCCAAGGGCAGATCCCACTCCCAGCACCCTGAGGACAGCCACTTGGCCCTGATGTGGCAATGCCCACCCAACTTGGCCAGCTCTTCCCTACATGTTGCAGCTGCTCCTGCTGAGCAGCAGAGCCACTGAGTACCCATGCACACCCTCACCTGGCGGGAGGCACCAGCCACAGGTCCATTCATCTGCTCATAGAACTTTCTTTCTGCATCATCATATTTGAACTTGTCGAACCAGATCTTCTCATGCACTAGAAAGTTTGTGGCCATTTTTCTGCTGGGAGCAGGAGGAGATGTTCGGTCAGAATGGCTGGGAGAAGGGGGTCCTGGTCAGTCCCTGGCTTCATCTTCTCCACAAGCCCTAAAGCCTGACACCCCCCACCTGAGGAGCAGCCCAGAAGCAACAGGGTGCGGGGTAGGCTGTGACACCCCACTGAGGTCCCAGACGCCAACTCTGGACTTGCCCAGTCCTGCAGGCACATGTACCACTAATCCTGAAACAGAGGCTCCAGGACCCAGGGAGAACAGGAGTGCCTCTCAGAATGACCCCTCAGACACTGGCCACACATCAACACACCCCACCCAGCCAGGCTTTCTCCAGAACTTCAACAGGGCCTGCAGGCTTGTCCTTTGACCAGTTGTTCTCAAAGTTGGTCCAAGAACCTCTGGGGGTCCCCAAAGTCCTCCCTCTTCCCTTCTTCTTTTCCCTCTTTATTGTTTTATTTTGCAATTCTGGGGATTAAACTCAGGGCAGCCCGCGTTCCAGGCATGTGCTCCACCACTGAGCTACATTCCCAGGCCTAAGGTCCTCCCTTTTCAACCACACAAACATGTGCCAGCAGCTTGAGGGCAGAAGCAGCACCTGCAATGAGAATACTGGCTTCTGACCAAGCCAAAGGGAGAGTCACACACAGCCACTCTGCTGTCCCAACTTTATTGTTACAGGAAGGGTTATTTTTCACATTATGGGCACTAACATGCAAGCAGCTTTTTCTTCTTCAGTAATTATGTACTTTTAGTACTACGCCTATTTTAACAGCCAAGACGGTAAACACTGATATAACAAAAGCTTTTTAGGGCTCCAAGACCGAAAAGTTTAAGACCCTCTGCTTTGGACAAGTCCAGCAGACAGACCATGGTCCACTGGCCATGTCCTGTCCACCATCTCTGCACACCAGGCCTCATCGGTGCACAGCCAGCCCACCCCATTTGCTTCTGGTCCTTCAGTTCGCCTGTTCTTTTCTCTACCAGCTGAACCCTTCCTGCTACAGACACAGCCAGCCAGCTCTACCACCAATTCTCCATGTCAGGAACCCAATTCCATCACCGGGCCTCACTAAGCCCCCTCATAACAAGAGAAAACGGCCCTGCCTCTTCTCCCCTTCCCGCCCCCAGGGACAGGTAGGTACGGACAGGAGGCAGTACCCTACAATGGGGTCCCACCCCTTCCAGGCATTCAGAAGCCAGTGGGTATTGCTTCCTAGGAGGCCCAAGCCCTTCAACTCCTTACCTGACCATGTCCGCCTACCCTACTCATCTGCCCATGTCCAGTGGGCTGCAGGGGATATTTTCCATGACTAGGCATTGCCCCCACCCACCCCCAGGCCTCTGGCCTCCAGAAACCACTGCTGGACCCATGTCCACCTATCCTGAAGCAAGGCCGCTCAAGTCCTACACTGAAGGCAGGTCTCCCTCCCCAAGGGGTCCTTTAGACAAGGCTGCTGGACCAGCCACCAGCTCTTGGATCTGATGTCCACCTTACCTCCACATCTCACCCCAGGGCAGAGGGACTCTGCCCCTCTGCTGACATCTTCCCCCACCAACTTCAACAGTTCAGAGCTCTGTGACCCCCAAGGACAGAACACATTACCCTTGCCCAACCCACCCATGCATTCAGGTCAAGGGAATGTCCCCACCCAGGGAAGGAGATGGGAGGGAGGCACGAGTGACCCAGTCTGGGAACAGCAGTCCCTGTGCCTCCAGCCCAGGCCAGGCTGGGTACCCGCCAGCACAAGTCTCCTACTTGGGTCTCAGGCTGGACATGGATGGGCCAGACCGGGGCCCAGGTCGGTGAGCCAGGGAGGCGGCCTCGAGACGCCAGGCCATGCGCAGGGCCTCGGCAGCATGGTGGCGGCACTCAGCGCTGTCGTAGGCGGGCTTGCTGAGCCAGGGGGCTTCTGCGTCCTTGTGCAGGAAGTACCAGTAAGGCAAGGCAGAAGGGGCCTCCCCATCGGCCCGCCGTAGCCCAGCCCTCTTGCTTCCTATGGGGTTACGGCCCCGCCGGTCTCTGCGGCCCCGTCGGGTGCCCTCCGCCTGGCCAGCTCGCTCCTGCAGGCGCACCTTCCCAGGAGGATGGCCATCAAACAGGGCTTCATAGAAGCCCCTCTCAGCAGCATCATACCGGGGCTTCTCCAGCCACACCTCCCGCACCAGCGCCTGCAGGCTGCCCAGGGGAGGTTGGCCATTGGCTGTTGGGTTGGGCTGGCGGACCAGGGCCAGGCTGGGGGTGGCCACCAGCTGGCCTGTATCAGGAGCCCCCTGCCTGCGGCTCCCCTCTGCAGCCAGCAGCAAGGTCTGAGACCGTTCCACGAAAGCCCGCTCAGCCTGGTCAAAGGAAGACTTGTTGACCCAGACTCCCCAGGTCACATGGTGACAGGCCACCTGGTTCCCATGTGTGCAGGGACCCCAAGGGGCTAGGGCAGGCAGCTGGGCTGCCTGGGCGGCCACATCTGCCAGCCTCTGGCGGTAGGAGCTTTCTGCCTGGTCAAAGAGTGGCTTGTCCAGCCACACATGGTCGGCTGAGAGGCCCACAAGGGCCAGGTCCACCTGGCCAAGCCAGCTTTTAGGGGAGCGCTTTCTCTTCTTCTGCAGGGGCTTCTTGCTGTCACGGCTCTTCCTGGGATCACTCCTGCTGCTGGTATCGGGCGCCTCTGCCTCATCAGCATCCTCGATGTCCTCCTGACCGGGCCCGTTCACGCCTGGCACCTGGGTCAGGAGCTGCTGGGCAGAGGCGGCGGCTTGCGTGGCCTCCCGTTCATGGAAGCGCCGCTCGGCCTCCTCATACTTGTGCTTGTCCTCCCAGACGGTCTCCAGGGCACAAGAGGCCTTCCCGCTCCTCATCTTCGGGCGCAGCATTAAAAAGCAAGCACAAGAAGGCAGTTGCAACACAGCAGAGGCACCTGCCTCCTCGGCCCTCCTCAGCCTGACAGGCAGGGGTGGGCAGGGAGACCTGGGGGAAGGAGTGGGCGGGGCGCCTCCCAAGGGGCTCCATGAGATGACTGCTGGGCTCCGAGTCAAATCCGGGCTCCGAGTCAAATCCATGTGGGAGCTTTTGCAAGCCAAAACCAAGAAACGTACGTATGTATCTAGGTACGTGTTTACATGCTTTTTACTGAAAAACTTGCCTTTGCTAACCCAACAGACCCCATAGCCCTTCGAAAGGAATCTAGAGACCACCACTTCCAAACCTGCCACAGAAACCTCTTCTCATGGAGCCTCCAGGTAGGGTTGTGGATTAAACTAACAGCTGTGCTCAGACTTGACTTTGATGTGAACCACCAGTAGTCTTCTAGTACAACCATAGCCCATTAAATATCTGAGGCTTGGCCTATGCTAATTAGCTATTCATTGTGTATCTGAACTTAACTGGCTGTACTTCCTGTGCTTCCACATGTGCCAAGCCTGGTGGCCTCCCTGGGGTGGCTGGCGTTGAATTTCACAGAAAGGCATCTATGGCTGCTTAAGGACTATCAGAGGACATGCTGCCATCACCACCCACCTACACTGCCACGGCCTCAGCATGACCCACCCAGGGCAGTGCGCTGTCCAGTACAGGGGCAGGGGTCTTAGCAAAAGGGCTGCCTCTCTATGAGCCTGACTAAACCCACCAGGAGGGGTAGGTGAGTGGGAGCAGAGGTTAAGTGCCCACTCCCAAAGGATCACATCAATAGGAGACACAAGGGAGGACACTGGTAACTACTGTGGCCAGTGGAGGACAAGATTCTCGACCTCGGCCTCCTCACTGGCCTGGTGTTCCCTCCAGCTGTGTAACTTATGCATCTGCTGCCCTGCTCGAGACGAGGGCCATGGGGTGATGCACTCACTAGCAGCCACACAGGGAGGTCAGGCCCCTGCAGCTCCCGCGTCTAGCCAGGAGCACAGGAGCCTGTAGTCTGCTCCCAGGTGTGGTGCCATGGGAGGGAGAAGCCCCAGAAATCCAGGGTGTGAGGTGCTCTGAGGATAGGGCAAGCACTGGCAAATGAGCTCAGCTGCCTTGTCCCACAGACAGCTCTGTCTGGATTCCTGTCAAGTCAGACCCACCTAGCAGCCTACGGGAGCTAAGGCAGGGGCGCACCACTGCTTCTGTGGGTCTACAGGGAGCAGCCTAGGGGAGGACAGACCTGCCAGGCACTAGTGGCTCCAGGTATGACCAGGTGATGGTCCTCACCCAGAGGAGGGGGCAGCCTGTGGCTGCATGCCAAACCTTAAACACTGTCCAGGACCCTTTCCTAACATCCACCCCTAACAAAACAAAAATCTGACTGCCCTGATCCCAGGAGCAATGTTCCACCCATGCAGAGGACTTCAGGAAGCCCTGCCTGTCATATCCTGAAGTCTACGTCTAAGAGATAGCCAAGGCTCAGAGTAGGGAGTCCCTGGGCCACCCCTCCACTCACCAAGGCCAGGCTGCCAGGGCAAAGGCAGGGGTCAGTGTTCAGCCTGGAGCCCAGGAGGCAGGACATTGTGACATCACCCATTGTTGCTGAGAGGCAGCAGGGTTGGTCTGGAGAGAGCACAGCAGGATTTGTCTGTCCTCTAACCTCCCCCACTGCTCAGTTCCCGTGGAACAGCACAGGTCTGGGCTGACCCCAGAACTTGCACCCTGATAAACATTACTGGCCTAGGTGACCTCAAACCAGGATCAAGGGGCTCTCCCTCAGGGTAGGAGCTGCAGCTCTGGGAGGGGAAGTCACCTCCAAGGCATCTGCCAACAAGGAACACAACACTTCCTTGGGTCACACCTTCACATGTGGCTACGCTTCCCTGCATGGGGACAACCTGCCAGCACCAGTCCAAAACCCTGCTCAGGGCCATGCTGCTGCCCCCCAGCAAGCCCAACTCCTCACAGGTGGCGAGGTGATGGCTGGGGGGCTCCCTGGCTCAGGTGAAGAGACACAGTGCACCAGGCAGGTGTACTTACTTCTGCTTTGGCCTCCTAGGACAGCATGAAGGAAAAGCATCAAGGTTAGACCAGTGGGAAAGCCAACCATGCCAGACAGCAGATCGGGCAGCCCGAGCAGGCTGGACGGCCTTTCAGAAGCTGCTTGTTGAGGTATTGTGGTGACAGGAGGTGAGGGCCGGACAGACTTGTACCACCCAAATCCCAGGCTGCCACCTGGTCCACATGCTGAATGCAGAGTCACTCCGTCATCCCTTGAAACATAGCTCTTGGAGTGGAACCCAGGCAGGTTCCAAGGGACAACCAGGGACCACCACTGCTGTAGCTACCCTCTCCCACCTTTTTCTCATCTGAGCCTAAGGCAACCTGGGACAAGATGAACCAGCACCCACAGGTACCTCTGGAGCTGCTGAGAGGTCCCAACCCCTACTCTACACTACTGAGTCTAGACTGCTGAAGGGCCCTGGAAGATAAAGGCTCTCCAAGGGGCCAGGTGGCCAAGGTCCAGCCACTCTGAACTATGGGCTCTGGTACCACTGAAGCCATGTCCACACTGACACTGGAGACTCTGACTCAGCAGGTGCTACCACTGGGGTGGAGGCAAGAGGCCAGGCAAGCAGGCAAGGCCACCACCTTAGGGCTGTAGTAAAAGTGGCAATGGCTCTCAAGGGACAGGGTCATTCCAGTCTAGCTCCCCACCAGAGGTACATAGAGGGACAGGATTTTCAGCCCACTTGTGTACAGGCTGCAAACATCTGAGGTCAGCCACTCCCCTGAGGACACATATGTACCAGATCACAGTTGTCCAGGAAGATCAATCAGAAACAGGAAGCAACATGGTCCTCCAGCCCCAGCTGCATCCCTACCCCGCTGGCCCTTCTCCCAACGGCCAACTTTCCAATACCTTCATCCCCAATTAAGGTGGCCCTTCTGAGGCTCACCCAGGCAGCAGGAGCTTGTCAAAAGAATAAATCACAGGCAATAAATCTCTGGCTGGCTGCCAGAGAAGTGAGCTCAGACACACGAGAACAAGGATCTACAGTGATGTGTCCTGAGCCGCTCCTGGATGCAGGCTGGACTCCTGGATTATAGGACCCACTGCCCAGGTCTCTCCTGTGAGAGGCGGATGGTGCCCAATCTCCAAGGGGGTCCCAGGTTGCAGGTAGGGGATGTAGCAGACAAGGACTGATGGGCCCTTGGTCCTAGTAAGAGGCACCCAACAGCCCAGCACTCCAGCACAAGCAAATCTCCTAAGAAACTCACTGAATAAGCTCAAAGGCCAAGGCAGATGCTGCCTCTCAAGTATCTGTGGGGCTCTGTGGTCAGGTCACACTTTTTTTTTTTATCCAGGGCTGAGGACTGAACTCGGGGCCTTGCGCTTGCGCTTGCGCTTGGCATGCTAGGCAAGCGCTCTGCCACTGAGCTAAATCCCCAACCCCAGGTCACACCTTTTCTACTGAGGAGAGGATGTGGGCTATGGGGACCTTGTGGCATCTGCTAACCTGAACCCTGGCAGCAGTCCCTGTGAAAGATGAGGGCCTGACCTGAGGTAGCCATGCCTACCACAGTGGCAAGGGCCTGGAGGTCTCCTTGCACCTGGGCAGATGGAACAGGACGAGATGGCTCCCAAGTCCTGCCCTACACACCTTCCAACCTCTGGTTGTGCCTCAGCTGTGCCCATGTCACGCCATTTGCCACCCAAACTGATGGGCTCTCAGACTGTCCACTTTCCAACAGGGAGTAGAAACCAGAAGGGGACGGGGTCAGCTGGCTCAGCAACATCTCTCTGGCTGGCCTGAGCCTGTGACCAGTGCTGCCCAAAACAACTGTCGATACATCCACTATCCAAAAAGGCAGCTGCTAACACTTGAACTGTGGCAAGAATGCCAGAGGAAGGGGCTCTTGGTCAGGTCAGGTGTGCAGCCATGTGGCAAAGAGCAGCAGGTTTGTGGATGGGAAGATGTGTTCTTTTCATGATTCAAACTCCAGGGCCAAGTGTCTACTCTGCTGCTGCCTTGTACACTGGAGCTGCCCAAGCCACCCCACCCTGGGCCTGGCGAAGACCCAGCAGCCTACTGCAGCCATGGGACTTGCTTTCTGGACTCTTCCCCCATACACCTGACAACATATACACCAAACCTCACACCTAGCTGGGGACAGGTGTGTGATGTCATATGGTGAAATTAAGGCTCCAAGTGTCATGGCCAAGTGGCACTTGCCAGTGAGGCAAGGGGCTAAAGGACTGTGGCATGGTCCGATACCTGCACTTCACACAAATGCCACACTGCTTCCAATTCCCAACATGCACATGCCATCTTAGAATCCTGGCACAAGACAAGGGTCCTGCAGATGCTTACTGCCACATTTCCTGCCCTTGGCTTCAGAAACATGGACACCAGCAAGCAACACTCCAGAGACGCTCTCTCCAAACAGCACATTCTCATTAAGCACATTTGCTCACCTCTGCTAAGCCCTGCAACCTCACCCAGCTCTCCAAGTTCCAAGCCCACCAGGCTCCTCCAGAGGGCAGGTACTCCTTCAGAGTAATCCCATGCAAGAAGGCGCCAGTGGTCTTTTCACACATACCCTGTCTGCTCCCACAAACACCACCCCAACAGCCCATGGGGAGGCGCTGCCATCCCCTAACTCCAAGATGAGGAAACAAGACTGTACTGCATTGGTCACCACCAGCCTGGAAGGGGAGCTTTCCCCTACAAAAGTTTCTCCTCCTTGCTTCCAGGTAGATTTGGATTCTGCTGCCCAAGGGGATTGGCTCAGAATCAATGCACTGGCAGGTCTAGGAGCCCAGCTGAACCCGTTTACGTGCCAGGCACTTGGTGAGGGGGCTCCTGTCACATCTGTCCTTTGCCCATCTGAAAACCCTAGCTGGGCACAGAGAGGTTCCAGAAGGGGTCAGATCTCATTTCCCTCTGCTTCTGACAGAATCAAGAAGCGCCACTCCCAATCTGACAGTGACCACCCCGAAAGTTTAGCTACACAGTTCTTTGGCTGCAGGGAGAGGACTTTCATTCCAGTAACCGACCCTAAGTCCCATCGGGGCCCCAACCCCACTTGCTGTGCTAGAAGTCGCTGCCTTCCCCCTTCTGCTTTCGACCTCAGGAAGTGCTCATTTCTTAGGAACAGCACAACAGTCCCCTTAACGTCCCTGCCCAGGAGAGATTCCAGACCACCTTATCCACGCCAGGAGAACCTCGTTTCTTTCCAACCACTAAGCACGACACATTCCTCCTTAGTGCCATGTTTGGCCACCAGCTAAGTCTCACGAGGGTTGCACCTGTGCTACTCCCCTCTGACCAGAGCCCGGTGTGCTGTAGGTGTTTAAAAAACGCGTGCTGGGAGAACATGAGGACTATAAGCCCGAGCAATAAGCTAGGGCAGATAGGTGCTACGGTTCCCACCGTGATGCCTGAACAACCGCAGGGCGGGTCCCAACTTGGGCCGCCCAGCCACACAGTGCGCCTGACCACGCGCTCAGGCAGAAGTGCACGAGCCCTACGTCCCGCCAGCCGCTGCATCGAGCCACGCGGCGGCCTGCGCTGGCCCACTCAAGCAGGCCCCTAGAGCTTTTCCGGCACGTGCGCTCCTTAAAGCAGGGTCGCGGTACTCACACGCCAGCCACGGACACGACCTAGAGGAGGAACCTGCAGCGTGAGACTGCGGAGGAAAGGGCGGGCCGCCTGCGCGGCGCACGGGAAACGGAGCGGGGCGTACCACGACCGGCACTGCGGGGGACGCAGCCCTGAGCTCGCGCCGCCCCGCCGTCGGAGCCCTCAGTGCGATGCATCCCGTAACTGCCAAGGCAGCGGCCAATGGGAGCCGACGCCAGAGGCGTGCTCCACGGGAGGAATGGGTTCAAAGCGCCGGGCAAAGGAACCGCAGCCAGCCCGACACCCCTCCGTCGTCCGCCGAATGGAGCCGCTCACAGGCACGGGCTTGCCCGGCGCACGCGCCGTGGAACTCTTGCGAGGCGACCAGCGCGCAGCGCAGCGCCGAGCAGGGCCGAGGGGCGGGGCCGAGCGGCGCGGGGCGGGGCCAGCGCGCCTGCGCCAGCCGGACTGGGGAGACAAAAGGGAGGAACCCGAGCGGTCCCGCCCACGAGCGCCCCGCCCCGAGCGGCCCGCGGGCGGCGTCAGGCTCCCGCGTCTCTGCGGTTGGCGCGGCAGCCGCTATGTACCCGGCTAGCCCCCCGGCCGGCTCGGCCCCACACTCGACCCCACGGCGCGACCGCCGCCCCCCGCCCGGGCGCCCCTCCGAGCCGCCGCGGCCCCGTGGGCCCGCCTCGGGCCCCATCGCGCGCCCGCCGCACGCCGCGCCCGGGCCGCGGCCCCGCGTGGCTGTGAAGATGGCTTTCCGCAAGGCCTACTCCATCAAGGACAAGCTGCAAGCCATCGAGCGTGTCAAGGGCGGCGAGCGGCAGGCCAGCGTGTGCCGGGACTTCGGCGTGCCCGGCGGCACCCTGCGCGGCTGGCTCAAGGACGAGCCCAAGCTGCGCTGGTTCCTGGACCAGCTGGGCGGCGAGGTGGGCACCCAGCGCAAGAAGATGCGGCTGGCCAACGAGGAGGAGATCGACCGCGCCGTCTACTCGTGGTTCCTCACCCTGCGCCAGCACGGCGTGCCGCTGTCCGGGCCGGTCATCCAGGCGCAGGCTGAGGCCTTCGCGCGCCAGATCTATGGGCCTGAGTGCACCTTCAAGGCCAGTCACGGCTGGTTCTGGCGATGGCAGAAGCGCCACGGCATCTCCAGCCAGCGCATCTATGGCGAGGCCGAGCCCCTGCCCGCCGCACCTGCGCCGGGCCCGCCGGTCAAAGAGGAGCCTGCACAACCGCCGCATGTCGGCCCCCTGCCCCACCGGGCGCCGGCCACCCCGCCCCTGGCCGAAGGCGGCTACGGCGATGAGCAGATCTACAACGCCAACGTCACTGGCCTCTACTGGAGGCTGCTTCCGGAGCAGGCCGCCCCCTTGGGCCCAGGGGACTCCGGGGCGGGGGGCTGCGGCTGGCGCGCCGACCGGGTAACTGTGCTGCTGGCTGCCAACCTGACTGGCAGCCACAAGTTAAAGCCACTGGTCATTGGGCAGCTGCCGGACCCACCCAGCTTGCGCCACCACAACCAGGACAAGTTCCCTGCCTCCTACCGCTACAGCCCTGATGCCTGGCTCAGCCGCCCGCTCCTGCGCGGCTGGTTTTTTGAGGAATTCGTTCCGGGCGTCAAGCGCTACCTACGTCGAAGCTGCCTGCAGCAGAAGGCGGTGCTGCTAGTCGCCCACCCGCCGTGCCCAGGCTGGGCCACTAGGATGCCTGCCGTGGAAGAGAGCCAGGAGACCCCCAGGCGTGGGCAGTCTGAGTCCCTTGGACCCCCGGAAGAACTGCAGACGCCCGATGGCGCAGTGCGGGTGCTCTTCTTGTCCAAGGGCAGCAGCAGGGCACACATCCCTGCACCGCTGGAGCAGGGTGTGGTGTCCACCTTCAAGCAACTGTACAAGAGGGAGCTGCTGCGGCTGGCAGTGTCTTGTGCCAGCGGCTCCCCACTGGACTTCATGCGCAGCTTCGTGCTTAAGGACATGCTGTACCTGACCGGCCTTTCCTGGGACCTGGTGCAGGCAGGCAGCATAGAGCGCTGCTGGCTGCTGGGCCTGAGGGCTGCCTTCGAGCCTGGGCAGCAGCCTGCCCACCAAGCTGAGGAAGCAGCGGAGCACAGCAGGGCGCTTAGTGACCTTACACATCTGGCTGCTCTGGCTTACAAGCGCCTGGCACCTGAAGAGGTGGCTGAGTGGCTACATCTGGACGATGATGGGGGCCTCCCTGAGGTCTGCAGAGAGGAAGTGAGCCCTGCCTGGCCCCCTGCTTTGGCTCCTCTGGCCCCTCTGTCCCCAGCTAGCCTGCCCTCTAGCATGGGGGGTGGAGAAGAGGAGGAGGAGGAGGTCACTGAGCATGGAAGGGTGTTGGTACCCACTGCTGGGGAGGCTGTCTGGGGACTGGAGACAGCTCTGCGGTGGCTGGAGAGCCAGGACCCCAGGGAGGTGGGGCCACTGAGGCTGGTACAGCTCCGCTCACTCATCAATGTGGCCCGGAGGATAGGGGGCATTGGACCTTCCCCAGCAGTTCCAGCTGACAGTGTGTGATGACACTGGCCCAATGGCCTTTTTCCTGTGTTTGGAGGGAGAGGGGGCACACAGTCTCATATCTACCTTCAATTTCTGCCCCTGAGCCCAGGAGTTACTGGGGTCCAAGTGCAGGCCAGCTTGGAGGGGCTCTCTTGGTTAAGTGTGTCTTGCCCTCGGTCCATGGTCTTCTGAGGGGGATAGCTGAGAGGCCCCTGGTTCACACTCCTCCCTGAGCAGGCACTCACATGTATTCCCTTGAACATGCTGGGCACACAGGCACAGCACCTGCCCGAGAGCAGCTGACTGCCCTTGCTCTGGCCCCTGTGGGGCTCTCACCCTCCACTCCCCCGCAGTCGTACATGCACTGGATGAGGCCTCTGCTGGCTGGGTTGTTCTGCAGCTCTGGTGCTACACACAGTCCTATCATCTCAGTGCAGAAGTAAACTACTTGTTTCTTTGCTTAAAAACAACACCACATTGAATCTGTTTTTAAAGGTGCTCTTGAGAGGGGGCTGTGAGGACAAGGGCAGTGTGGGGTGTCCATGGGCTGCTCCCACCTTTGCTCTGGAGACTGCAGGTTCCCATGGATCAGAGCCCAAGGGGCCCAGACCAGCTCACGATGGAGTGGGAAGTAGAGGTGGACTGAGTACAGCTTCTGGACGCAGCAGGGAGTATAGGTTTCTGTTCCACTTGGATTTTTAGTTCGTAAGAAGATTCCATTCTGAATAGATCTTTTATTTCATGGGTTTGGCAAGTGTTGGGGTTTGAACCCTGGGGTCTTGATCAGTGGCAGGACAAGCTTCCCTGATTGGTTCCCTGTTGGCCACAGACCACTGTGTACCCCCAGGGCCTGGAGCCACAACCTACCTCACAGCAGGCCTGATACTGCAGCCTGCTGGGAACAATCCACAGTGCCTTAGTGCCACCCCTCAGGCTCTTTTAGCCCCAGGTCCCCCTGATCTTTTCATCCTCTTGGCACTACCAAGGATGTGCCAGGAAAGCTGTTTTTGAGTAGCCCAGCTTAAAAGAAGGTGGCAAGGGCCCATGTGACTGTCCAGCTCTTGTGCCACTCTGCTCTGACCAGTTCAGATTCAGAAATCTCCCAGTGGCTTGGGACCAAAAGATGCCCATGCCTTTTGCTGCTTCTGCAGAGATGCTGTCCTGAACCCTGAGGGCAGAGGGCCAGGACTGAGGAGGACCACACATTTTCACCTGTTGTCCTAACCTAGTGATGTGAGCCTTGAACAAACACAGCTGGTGAGTGCTCTGTGCACAGATGGTGCAGTGGCAGCGGGGCCACCGCAGGAAGCACCTCCCCAAAATGATTTCCACCCAGGTCTAGGAACTGACAGCTCCCTGGAATTGCCCAGTACAAAAAAAGTGTGTGTACAGATATAAGTATACACATTTCAAATCAGAGCCAAGGGAAGGAACAAGAGAATCAAAGTTCACTGATCCAGGTTCGGGCAGCAGCCTTGATCTGTGTCACCTCCATCTCCAACTGCCACTGCAGACCTGGAGATCCTTTGGCAGTTGGGGCTGGCCAAGGGTCTCCACTCCAAGTAGTTGGTCCTGGCCTCTGGAAATCCAATGCATATGCCAGTAGTCTCCCAGGCTGGGAGCCGCCACCCTGCTCCTCCAGGTCTGCCTCCAGGGCTCAGAGCGGAAGTGGACCTTGGACCAGGAGCATGGTGAGTGCATGCACACTGGGTGGCCTCTAGTGGTAGTCCTCTGGCTGGAGTTGGTGTCCGAGGGACTGGGGTCAGGAATGAGACCTCTTTTATTTCTTTACCTACCCCATGGCTCTTACCAGGACACTTGACGCTAGGGGCTCTGGCCTGTCCCTGTGGCAACAGATGGCCGCTCCATAAACAAGGCAGGCGAATCTGGTAGAGTCGTGGGGAGCTTCTTAGCGTCTGCATCCTGGCATTGCTGGTGAGATGTTGTCTTGGGCTGGGGGTGTTGCTCAGTGGTAGAGCATCTGCCTTGCATATTTGAACCCCAGATGGACCCTCTGACCAACAAAAGAAAAAGTGTTCATGTAAAATGGGACATGCTGGTATCCTATGGGGCGGCGAGGGGCAGTTTCAGCTGCTTGCAGACAAAGCTGCTCTACTCATAGCATCCCCAGCCACGGGTCCCAAGGACCCCTGGGCCTGCAGTGGTGCATAGGTATTGAGGAGAAATCTTACCCATGTCACAGCTCTGCCACTGGTTCACTGCCACAGCATCTCTGGGCTCAGCTTTGTGGACCTCCTTAGAAGGGCCACATGCTTTCATGACTGCATACCCACCTGGCACGCTCCCTACTGCTGTTCCCTTGGGCATTTAAATTTGCCACCCTTGGCTCCAGATCACATGGCCAGTCAGTTAGGGGGCTGAAGCTGTCATTTTTTCCTGGCAGGTGGCAGCCATTGGCCATCTGCCAGTTGGGCTGTAGATGAAACATATTGGGGGGGGAGCTCCCCAAGCTGGGGGGATGGTCCTCTGGGGAGCTGAGCCCCTGACACTACCTAGTTGGGATTGCCTGTGGTGAGTCCAGCAGGAGCCTGGCAATCTGGCCCTTACTGGGTATGCAAAGGGGCACTTGACCTCAGTAGTATGTCCTCAAGAAGACCTTAGGCATGTGAGGTTCATGCAGTGTCCAGGGACCCTTCAAGTAGCACTCAACCTGCTCACAGCTGAGTGCTCGTGGCCACATGGCCCAACAGCACTTGTGTAATAAATGTGGGATGAACACGTTGACTTCTTAAGCATCCATTGCAGTCTTATTTTTGTAACTCTTGGACCAATGCTTGAATCTGGAACACCACATAAATTGGGGGACACACAAATGGGGCAGTACTGATTGAAGAGGACACCATGGTCATATCTACCAATGTCTCTTGAAAAGCAGTGATTTTTAGCCTGGTGGCATAAGGCAGAAGAGGACTGGATGGCATGATCACAACCCTGTTCCCCCATCAAAGCAGACCTTGAATAACTAACGTTCTGTGACTTAGACCCTAACTGGGCCTGCAAAAGGCCAGGCCTGGGGAATGGAGAGGTGTCTTCCATGTCCCAAGTTGAGTCCCATGCCCACCCCCAGTCCCAGACGGTGGCAGGTGTTGGCTCATTACAACAGTGATTCTCTTGCCAGATGAGCTCATCAGGTAGCCCTAAGGTGGGCTGCCTACAGAGGTCCTGCTGGGTGCAGCTGCACAGACCTTGGGACCCCAACCTGCTCTAGCTTGGTATGGCCTGATCAGGGTCAGGATGCAGGGAAGAGGGTGACTTTCTGTTCAACCCATGTGACAGTGACCTGCAGCCAGAATGAAACCGTCTGCCATCCATACTGCCCATATCCACTCCTACTCCGAGGTCTGTCTTTGAGCTCAAAGTTCCATGATAGGGCATTTCAGGAGCTTGCAACTTAGTATTCTCATTCTCAGGCTGTAACAAAAAAACAGTTCACCCAGAACTCTGAGATATTCTTTATTCCCATTTCACAAATGATGAAATCAGGCTATGAACTGGACTCAGGCTGGCCCTTCTGACAAGCAAAAGCACCAGAGTCTGACCAGGCAGTCATTGGCTGAGAGCAGCCATCTGAAGGCTGGGAATGCGGTGGGGTGGGAATCCAGCGGGAGAGAAGGGCTGCAGCTTTGAAAGTAGGGCTGTGTAGAGGAGGTGTGGCAGAGGACTGCACATGAGGAATGGGACATCCTGTTCCTGCTGCACAAGTGCTACTAGCCCTGTTTTGTAAATGGGGGGTTAATACACTTTACATTGCCCAGCTAGCAGAGGGCACTGCAGGAGCTACCCCAAGCTACACATGCAGATGTGCTTGCCCAGGCTCAGGAGGCGGGGGGTTGGGGATGGGGAGGAGGCAAGGCAGGGTGCAGCTAGGCCCAGGAGGGCACTGACAGAGCCAGTGGTGCCCAGTGCAAGGATTTGTGCTGCAAGCAGCCAGGCCAGGCCAGGCCTGCCCAGCTCAGTGGCATCAGAGCCCCAGCCCTCAACCCCATGGCCTTGCTTCCCTCATGGTCCCAGCTTTCCTGATATGCTAGTCCATTTTAAGGTGCATTCTTAAGAGTCAAATCCTGCAAAGGCCAGTGTGGTAGTGCCAGGACCACAGCCCCCCAGAAATCCTGACCCAGAAGAGGGTCATTAGGACCTGGCTCCCCCTGACCATGTGCCAAGAGCCGAGGGTCCACAGGAGGGAGGGGGCCTATGCCTACTGCAGGCTGGGGTCTCCAGTTTTCCCTGATGGCCAGGCCTACCTGCCCAGACCTTCAGCAGCCCTTCTGCCTGCTCACTACCCACTAGTAGGTACGTGGCTCTGCTGTGTGGGCTCTTTGGGTGCAGATCCTCAGCAGGGAAGTGAGCCCCGCTAGCTTCTTAGTGGCATTCCAGTCCACCTGCAGCAGATCAAGCCTACTGGCTTTATGAAGCAGTGTGCCTCGTGCAGACTGCAGGGTCCCATGCCTGCCCCGGAGCTGTGGCAAGGAAGCTGGCCTGGCTGCAGTACCACTGAGCTGGAGAAATCCAAGGAAGGGTCAGAGCTCCACCAGGCCCAGCTACTCTGCTCACCAGCAGAGCTGCTGGCCTCCAACTACCCCAAAATGCAGGCCCCTGAGAAGCAACATCACCCATTATGGTTGGCTCGTTAGCCATAGGGCCACCACCACAATGGGCAGGAGGTCCACACAGATGGGGGCTGCATTTATCTGTGCAGGGAAAGGGGAGACACTTGAGGAGAGAGAACTGTGGTCCTTAGGGGAAAGGAAAGGAGAGGACTGCGGGGGAGGGTCTGGGCGGGCAAGGAGGCCAGTGTGCCACAAAGGGCTGTCCTAGGCATTCAGGAGCTGTGGCTGGGCAACCAGCCAGTGGCCTTGTCTGGAACCTCGGCCCTACTTCCTGCTGAGCTCCTTGGCCCGGCAGGTGGCAGCTTCCACAGCACTCATGGCAGCTGCTCGCAGCCCACCTTGCTCCAAGGCATGGAGCCCGTAGATGGTGGTGCCAGCTGGTGTGAGCACGTCTGTCCGTAGCTGGGCAGGGTGTTGTCCCTCCTGCTGCAGCAGCTTGGCTGTTCCCTGGGGAGAAAGGCATTGGGGAGGAGGATAGCTACATGTTTCTCCAACCTCGGCCTGGGACTGCAGGCCTGCTTCCTACCTGCCCACTAGAGATGGTACAGGTTAGGCCTTTCCAACAGTCCCCATGGGGGGGCCCTTACTCACCAGCAGGGTCTGGGCAGCAATGCGGTGGGCCAGACCACTGGGCATGCCCATCTTGATGGCACCTTCAGCCAGGGCCTCAGAGAATGTGCACACCTGTAGCAACAGCATGGGGGTGGTATGTGTATCAGTGCTGACATTCTCCTGGACACAGCTCCTGACCTCGAGAAGGCTAAGAACAAGGCCCAGATCATGAGCATGGAGGTCCAGGGCCAAGGTCAGCTTGAAAGGCCACCAAAGCATTAAATTCTGACGCGAAATAGAGCTCACAGGAGGCTTGGGGAGCACTTGACTCCTGAGAGCTGAGGCTATCACGGGGAACTGGGAGGGCCTCTTCTTGCTGAGGTCTTACCTGCTGAGGTATAGGCAAGACAATACTCACAAAGGCCACGCCACTGCCACTGAGGCCAGTGTGGATGTCCACGTAAGCCTCAGGCACTTCCTCACACTGCCCACAGGCCTCCAGCAGGTTCTGCAGGAGCTTGGCCTCACTGCACCCAGCATGGCGCCCACGTGCCATCACCATGGCCCCCTCCTGGACTATGCACGGCAGGTTGGGTGAGACACGTAGTACTCGTGTGTTTGGAGGCAGCAGCTGGTCAGAGAGAGGTAAAAAACAGGCAGTCTGTAGGCCCGGGCCCTGCTGGGCAGATATATCTCAGGCAGCAGCAGGCTCCAGTCCCCAAGTCCCAGCTAGTGTCAGGAGTGAGCCTTCACCCCAGCTACCTAACCCAGGCAGGCTGCCTGGCTATCTCTGCAGGCCAGGTAGGAGGCTGTCTACTACCCCAGTCTGACCAGCAGAGTCAATCCTATGGTCAAGGCCTCATCCCCAAGTGTTGCTCACCTCCTCCAGGGTGCTCAGGGAGACCCCAGCAGCCACAGACACCAATACATGCTCAGCAGTGACCACAGGAACCACCTCTGCCAGAACAGCAGGCAGGACTTGGGGCTTGGTGGCAAAGATGACCAGCGAGCAGCTCTGCAGCACCTCCTGGTTGGAGTGGGTGGTCTGGCAACCCAGAGCCTGTGTAGGGACACCAAGACCAGGCAGGACAAGAGGGCTGCATGAGGGGGCATCCTCCCACACCATGCTGCCCTGGATCCTAAGAGTGCTCTCAGGTCTCTTTCACTTTAAGTGCATCAGCCCAGATCTTAATGCCCAAGACTCACCATACAGGCCCTGCTCTCCACAGACCCAGAGCCAACACCTTCCTGAGACACCATCCCAACGAATGCCCAGCACACAGTGCACACACCTGTATCTGCTCTGATCCTTTACACCCTCCCCTTCCCCAGGCACAAGTCGCCTGGGCCCTGCTCACCTGGAAGTGGCAGAGGTTCCTGTCCGTTGGTGCACTGGCCAGCACCTGCTTAGCTTCTACTTTGCCTGGAGAGAAAGGCAAAGGTGGGGGGCCAGTGATGAGTAGAGACGGAATGGCTTGTCTATTCCTGGCCTCTTGGCCTAAGGCTCTGCAGGAACCCATAGTGCGATGCTTGTCCACCCCAGGTCAGGCTATCAGATCCATTCAATTCTACCTGGCAGTCACTGCCACCTGCCTGCTGTTGGACATATGGACCAGGAGTTGGCCTGGTCCTGTGAGGACAGACACCAAGGACACCAGCCTCTAGGGAAGGTGACTGCCTGGGGACAGGGGTGGTACAGTGGTGGGAATGAAAGCAGCTAACAGAAGGTCCAACCACAGCTGGGTTTCCTTGGAAGGGAACGAGTATGCTAGGATGTCTTAGAGGAAGCTAAATGCCCATTTGGTGAAAATCATCTCCTTTTGGTGAAACAAGGGTGGGGAGATTGGGCCAGATTTCTGTAAGGTGGAACAGAAGACAGAAATGCACACCACTGCCCTGGGTTTTGCCTGAGACTTGCCATAAACTACTTCCTGATTGACTGTTACCCCTCTGAACTTTGAAGTGTGGCTGTAGGCAGAGAGCCAAAGGTCACCAGCTCTATCTGTATTTTATTTATTTATTTATTTATTTGGTACTGGGGATTGAATCCAGGAGCACTTAACCACTGAGTCACATCCCCAGCCCTTTTTATTTTTTTTTATTTTGAGACAGGGTCTTGCTAAGTTGCTGAGGCTGGCTTTTAACTTATGATCTTCCTGTTTCAGCTTCTCCAGTTGCTAGGATTAAAGGCGTGCATCACTCTGCCTGGCCCTATCTGTAATTTACATGTAAAGGTTTCTAAATGCTGTGCAGTAAATTAGGGTAGTAGTAGTACCCCACTATATGCCAGTGATCCTCAACCTGTATGACACCCGTACCCCAGGAACACTTGGTATATCTGAAGACTGGCTGTCACAATTCAAAGGCATGTAAAGAGGAAAGGCCCAGATTGCCCAACATCCTTCAATGCATAGGAGAACTTATCTGTCCTAAACGTCCACAGTGTTGTACACCACTGAGTGGATCCCACACACAAATATAAAAAAAGAATAAGAGTCTCAGGAAGGCCAACTGGACCAAGGCCAAGAGGCCCGGAACTTGGCTGTAGATGTCGGGATACGTCAACACTGTCCAAGAGAAATAGAGTTTCAACCACATATGTAACCATAAATTTTCTAGAAGTCACATTAAGGCGATGAGAAACAGGTGAAGTTAATTGTATTCTTTATACCCTAAGTATACAGAATGGCATCTGTTCTAAAAACAAAAACTGCCCTAAGGCGTGTTACTTTCTTTCCAAACCTTCCCAATCTGGAATGTCCTTTATTCTACACACCCGCAGCGCACGGCCTTCGGACCCGCCGGTTCCACTCGTGGCTCATGGCCTTGGCCGGGCAGGAAGCCAGGTCTAGAGGAGCGGGTCCGCGCCACGCCTGGCCCAGCCACAGCCGGGGCAAGAACAACTCAGTCGGCCCTGGGGTCCCGAGAACCTGCTGTCCCGGCCCGGCGCAGGGCCCTGCAGTGCACCGCGCCGGCCCGGGAGCGCCCCTCCCACCCGGCCAGGTGATCTGTGCCCACAGGAGAGCCCCCCAACTAGGTCCCGCAGCCGCACCTGCTCGGATGAGACCTCGCGCGATAGCCTCCGCCATGCGGCCCGCTCCCACGAAGCCCACGCGCAGCCGGGTCCGCCCCGCCGCATCCTCCATCGCGCCGCAGGCTGGCGGCCGGAGAGGACCTGGCAATGGGCCCCGCCCCTCGCTGCTCATTGGACGGAAGAGCTACGCGGCGTTGGCGCTGGACGCCGTCCCTCGCTGCTCTTTGGCCCGAGGAGCTACGCGGCCCCTCCCCGCCCCGTGGCCGGGCCGCGCGTGGGCGGGGCACGCGAGCACGCCAGCCAGTGACGCGCGCACAGTCGAGCCACCATGAGGATCTGGACCTGGGGTCTAGACCTTCGTTTTCCCGAGGGAAAGGTCGCAACGGGTGGGGAACTAGTCCTAAGCGTGCCGTCTGTTTCATCCCGGAAAAACAGGCTGGAGTCGCTGCAAAAGCAGCGCAGGGAGATTCCCACAAGGAGTGCTGGAGTTTGGATATTCAGTGACCCCCAACGCCCCCAAGAAACGCTGTGGAGCGATCACCCTGGTGCTTCTTTCTTTGGAATCCCAATCAACTCCATCTCGGGACGGTTTGGGACATCTGTCACTTCTGCCCACTTGGAGTTATCTCCACTGCACCCTCTGACTGCACCAGCTCCTTGCCACAGACTCCTAGGGGTAAGCATGGATCCCTGCTCTCTGAGGTCCCCAGGGTCAGTGGTGGCTCCACTGTAAGAGTGAGGGAAGATGAGAGGGCCATCATAGACAAAATCCAGTTGTCATGGCTAAATAAAATCTAGGTAGTCAAGGGCCACAAGCCAAGGGTCCAACCCCACCTGCCTCTGGCTGTGGACACAGTTCCCAGGGCCCACCACCTCCCGGGTCCATGCCTCCACGCTACCCTGACTGGATGGCAGACCTGTCACTCAGCCCCTCAGACTCTGCTGTCTGCCCACTGAGGGGTGTCAACTACACACAAGTCCTCTGCTGGCTGGCCAGGCCAGGGTTCAAAATCTGCTGTGAAGGTCTAAGGAGATGAAGAGCCTGCTCTTCCAGAGTCCCAGGGAGCCTGAGCTACCAGTCACTGGTCTCCTCTTGTCCTCCTGATGACAGGACAGCCTACTGAACCTGTCCAAATCCAGACCCTGCCTCTTTCCTGGAGGTCCTCAGGGTTCAGGTAGCAAGGCCCAAATGCGCTTGAGTCACCCAGGCCCAGTGGTGCTGGCTTTGACTAGGATCCAGTTGGACCACTGGAATTTACCTCCCCTGAACCTCAGCCCACAGACAGTCCACACCTGACCCAGAAGTCCTCTGGGGCTGAGGCTCCCAGGGCAATGCTGGGTCACAGCACTAGCCAGCTGGGGAGGCAGTGGTGTGCGGAATGGCTGAGCACAGTGCTGCTGAGACAGGGCCTGTGGAAATGTACTTTATTGGCCCCCAGACACTGGACACCAGGCCTGGAGTGTGTGCACCAAGGCTAGGGCACTGGGGGAGCGAGGTGCTAGGCTGGTCAGGCCTTATTTCCCTGAGGATGGACATAAACGGGCCCCATGGACAGCTGCCTGGTGGAGGGAGGGGTGCAGTCTGGGTCGAGGGCAGCATCTTCGGCTCCTGGGAAGGTCTGAGGGTGGTGGGCACTGGGCTTTGCCAGCTGAGTGCTTGCGCCTCTGCACAGCCTTACTTCCGGGCTTGCTCATAGTTGTCAGTGAACCATGCACAGGTCTCCTTTATAGCTGGGGTGGCAAAGTGAGGTCCAAGACAGCAGTGACTCCCAGGAGGTAGGCAGAGGGTAGGCCCCAGGGACACAGGAAGTCACCCCCTCAGAGCCATAGTGCCCTGGCTCCCAGTTGGTACAAGGCTCTGAAGTCTGGTGACCCAATCTGTAGGGTACCCTACCCCCACCTCACAGCAGGAAAGCAGAAGCTCAGCAGGGAGCACAAGGAGGAGCAGTGGGGGTCCAAAGCCAAGGGGCCCTGTGGTAAGAGGTTACCAAGGGGAGGCCTCAGGAAGGGGAGGGGCTCACCCTGCTTGAAGGGTGTGAACTGGAATTCAGGTAGGTAGCGCCGAAGCTTGCTGTTGCTGGCTGTCTTCTTAAACTGACCATCTGACTTGGTTGTATCATACTGGACACCTTGGTCAAGTCCACAGTGGAGGGTGCACCCCTATCTCTACCCTGCCTTAAATCTCTGCCTTTCCTTGGGGGAGCCCAGCAGGGACAGCAGACTCTCCAGTTGCCATGGAGAGTGCCACTAGGGAACAAAGTGGTGTTAGGCCTCACTGTCCCACTTGGGGGAGGTTCCCCAACAGCCCGATTTCTGGAGACAAAGGATACAGTGATTTCCCCCTGGAAGTCCATGGCCTCCACCACAGCCTCAGCTGCCTCTTTGATGGAGACCTCATCCTCCTCACCCACTGTGGAAGCAATGGGCAGTAGCCTGTCAGACTTCCCACCCAGCTATGGGTATTCCTGCTCCAACCCCTCTGCCAGCCCCCCAGGCCCAAGTCAGGCTGGGTCCTATCCCACTGTGGGGATGGGCTGTGGGGGCTACGGGTGCCCACCTGAGAGGATGATGGGTTCCACATCACTGTATTCCCGCAGGACCCAGATGAAGAGCCGGGCCAAGTCCTGGAGGTCAGGCAGGCAGGTAGGTCAGAGCCACAGTGACAGCCAGATGGGGGGCCACACTGCTATTTCTGCTCACTGGGGGCACAGCCACAGCTCACCCAGGAGGGTACAGGGTTCTTCCTCCAGGAAGCCCCTTTCTCCTGCTGAGCTCACAGCTGGACCAGGGACTCCCAGGCACCCACGGGTTCTCTGCAAGGATTGGACTACTCCCCTCCCTTCCTTCCCAGGCCCCTCATGCCACTGCCTCCCATCAGTCCAGGAGGCCAGCCTTGGGGAGGGGGTGCTGTCTCTCTTATACACACCAGTGAGTAGATGAACTGCCTCCGTGGCTTCCCTGTACCCCACACCGTCAGGGCAGAGCCACTGCCTGCAGATTCAGGGCAAGAGAAAGTGTCAGAAGCACTCCAGCCACCATGAGCTCCTCTCCAGCTGAGCCCAGGATCCCTTCCCTATCAGGCGGGAACCCCGGGCAGGGTGGCATGCTGGGTGGTTGCACTCACTCTTGGCCAGGTGCACCTTGTGGATGAGGCCAGGCAGCACATGGCCATCTTCAATGTTGAAGTTGTCATGGGGCCCGAAGACGTTGGTGGGGATGACCGCGGTGAATGTGCAGCCGTGCTGCTGGAAATAGGCCCTGTGGAGGCCCAGTCTCCTGCCTCATTCCAGGACACAGACCCCACCCCACCCATGGCTGGCCTATTAGCAGCCCATGCAGCCAGCCTCACCCAGCGGCCAGAGCTGGAGCCCTCCTCCCTGTCTCCCAGATAGGCCTGGCCAAGAGGAAGAGGACCTGTTTTGTACATCAATCATCCTCTTGGCGTAGGAGTACCCAAAATTGCTGCTGTGGGGTGGCCCGTTGTGGATCTGCGGGAACAAGAGATGCACTGAGGCCCCTATATCCAGGTTCTGCCCATAGACTACGCCCCACCCCACAAGGTCTTGCTCCCTCACCATGGTCTCATCAATAGGGTAGGTGGTCTTGTCAGGAAAGATACAGGTGGAGAGGCAGGAGACCACCTTGCAGGCGCCCACCTCGAAGGCAGAATGCAGGACATTGTCGTTGATGTGCATGTTCCTCCGCTGCAGGGTGGAGCAAGGCAGGTCAGGCCACCCAGGCAGGAACCCAGCCCTTTCCACTCCTCCAGGGACAGATGTGGGGATATATTCTCGTCTCTCAGACATGGGCAGTACCTGTGCCTGTTCATCCTAACTCCTCCTGGGATAAGAAACGTCTCTCAGCACTGACCCTACAGAAGCTAGTGTCTCCACCATAGCCACAGAAGGGTCTGGCTCTGTTCTGCCTGCCTGGGGTTGCCAAAAGCAGGACAGGTGGTAGAAGAGGAAAGAGCTCAGGGGGCCCAATCTAGGTAGTACATAGGAGAAGGGGCCCCTCCCTGCAACCCCAGAAGAGCTCATACCCAGTTCTCCTTCCCTGTGGCCTGCTCTGACCCCTCCCACCACCACTCCAGTTCTCTCCCTTAAACAGACAAGAGATGGCCCAGGCATTTGTACTGGTCTCAGAACAGGGAAGAGGATGGTGGCCAGGTAACCTACTGGGGAGGCTGAGATAGACAAGGAGGGTCCTAGGTGACTGGGACCCTGGGCAGAATCTGGTGGGAGCTTCCAATTCCAGTGCTAGCAGAGGCCAGCCAGGCCAACTCTGCAGCAGAGAGGCAGGTGGGCTGACCAGCAGGGGCACAGCCCTTACATGTGCACCCTCAGAGAGCTCAATGGGCCTGGTTTGGGAGGCAGGAACCAACCTCAAGCCACATAGTGAATGATGCTTCTTTCAGGTCCCCAACTCTGCAGATCAACCTTTTTACTGGGCTAAACACCCCCAGACCCACCTATATGCCCCTCTGCCCACAGAGCCAAGTGTGGGTCACTGGGAGTCCCTCAAAGGCTGCCCCCATCAAGCTGTCCCAATCCTCAGGGTCTCCTTGGGGTGGGAGGAAGAACTGGAGAGTGGGAAGCCTGCCAGAAAGTTCTCAGAACCTGGACTCCTGCCTCCCAGGACTTGCTGTGCCCCACAACTTACCCAGAAATCCAAATTGTATTTGATATTCCGGAACAGGCCCCCCACCATTGCAGCAAGATGGATGACGTGTGTGGGCTGAACCTTCTGGAACAGGGCTTGGGTCTGTGCTGCGTCCCTGGGGGGAGCCGGGCTGTCAGGGGGCCCCATGGAGGCCTGAGGGAACTAGCAACCCAGTATTGGGGATGGGGGCAGCAGGAGCTGGGTGGGACCACTGCAGGAGGGGCAGCAAAAAAGACAAGTGGTCAGGTTCAGTGCCCAGCAGTGAGGGCAGGGCTTTCCAGGAAGGAGCAGGCGGATGTTTGCCCAAAGCACAGCCAGCACACCTGGGCCAGGTCAGTCACCTGGCAGGGAGGGACCAGAGTTGAGGCTACTGCCAAGCTCAGAGGCAGATTCAGCTCCAGGATCTTCTGTGAGGAGAGGGCATGGGGAGGAAGTGGGTGCTTCTGGAATGCTTTCAACTCACGTGAGATCAGCATCTTTGGAGGAGACAAACACCCATTCCTCTCCAGGCAGGCCAGCCCCATCTTCCACCACCTTCTGGATGGCTCTGCCCACCAATCCAGAGCCCCCTGTCACTAGGATCCGCGTGGACCTCTGGGGCTCACCCATGTTGGCTGCACCTGGAGGCACAAATAGTGTGACTGAGGCCATCCTGCTCCCATCCTTGCACCCCGACACCTAGGGCAACAGACACCGGAGTAGATCCGCAGGGAGGAGACACAGGACACGGGCAGTCATACCCTGCGCGACTGAGTGTCACCACCTCCCTGCCCTGTTCCCCAGTCCTGCCTGGGGCTCCACAGGGGCCTGGAGTCTGCCACCCAAAACAGAGCAGCCGGCCAGGAAAGATACTTTCTACCTACTCGATGGCTAGCGCGGAGGCTGACAACCTTGGAGCTGCGGCTCCTGGCGCAAATCGTGGGGGCTGCTCAGGCCCAAAGCCCAGCGGCCACAGACAGGCGAGGGGCGGTGCCGGTTTGCAGCCCCGCGCCTGGCTGGTATCTCTGGAGGCCCTCCCGAGCCAGAGTCCTCCCCGGGCCGCCGCTGCTCCGGAGGGCCCAACCTGGGGGCGGGAAATCTGCCCGACGGAGGGGCCCTGCCCAATACCTGGCAGCCCTCGGTCAGCTCGCCGCCCGCGCCGCCTCGCCCGCTCCGGTGCCCCGCGCAGGCAGCTTCCTCTCGCTCCGCAGCCGGCAGGTGGGGCGCGCGGCACGCTGGGAGCCGAAGTCCGGCTGCGCCGGCGCGCGGAGTGCTTCCGGGAGACGCGTCGGGCCGCGGGGCACGCGGGAGTTCGAGCCGGGCCGGGGCGGCGGGGCAGCAGGGCAGCGCGGCAGCGCGCGGTGCGGTGGTTGCTGGAGGCCTTGGGCCAAGCGCTGGAGAACGCACTAGCCTTGGTTGCCGCCTCGCCTTCCCGCACGTAAGCGCCTGCACCCGCTTCTCTAGGAGCCCCTGGGTGGTCTGCGGGAGGGTGGGGACGCTGGGGACCGCGGGACATGGAGGAGCGTCCAGGAGTGGCCGTGCTTTGCTTTGGGCCTGGTGACTGCCCAGAGGTTTAGTCCCACGGTCCTGGGCCTTCAGGGCAGACCGTTTCCCACCGCCCTTCTGTAAATGCCCTCGCTGTGCCACAAAGTCCCACCTGGGGACGGTGGCAGGCCTGAGCCTCCAGTTTCTGGGCCCTGGGCAGGAGCTTAAAGGAGGTTTGCACCCTTCTAGCAAAGTTCGAGGTGTTAAAAGCAACCCCATGGAGTTAACCCTCTCTCTTACCTACCTGGCCACTGTTGCAAGGTAACCAGTGAGAGATCAAGTAGAGACCAATGTAAGCCAAATGGAGAGTATTAGCCTGCCAGTGACCGCCTGCGTCCACAGCAAACCGCTGTTCAGAATGCAGCTGGGATCCTCTTTTTGCAGGAGCTTATAAAGGCAAAGATCATATCCTCCTAGGTGCTGGCAGGGAGGTGGATCTGCAGGTGCACAAAGCAAGCTCCTTTACAGAAGCCAAAAAACGCATTGAGGAACAAGGAACAACCGCATCCTGGTTGCCTATGTCCACAGAACATTCTGTAAGATTTACAATACCTTGGGGCTCACAATACCTAGGGGCTTACAATACCTTGGGGCTTTCCACACTCAGGGGAGGTCAGCTAGAGTACAAACGTGGAGTCTCTTACACTAACTGCCTTGTCACATTCCCCATTGGGTTTAAGTACATGAGTCAAATCCTGAACTCATCTACAGCTAAGCAATTGTAGTGGCTCCTGATCACCATTAATTTAACTTAATTGATTTTTCTAATATATTTAATTGAGCAGTTAAGAATACAGGGACCTATTAGGACATACTGTCCTAAGACAATAAGTATTAAGGGCCCAGAGACAGTAGTTAAAAGAGTGGTTAACCAGGGTGACCAGTTGAACAAATGTTAATACCGGTTGTTGTCTTCCTGGCCTTGTGCTTTTTTTTTTTTTTTTAAAGAGAGAGGGACAGTGAGAGAGACAGAGAAAGAAACAACTTTATTTAGTTTTTCACATGGCCTTAGCTGCTCCAACACTCAGTGGTGTACGTGGTGCTGGGGTTTGAACCCGGGTCCTCGTGCTTGCCAGGCAAGCACTGAAACCTCTGAGCCACCGCTCCAGCCCCCTCTTGTGCTGTTTTTGTCTTTTAGATTTTTTTCTTTTTCTTTCTTCTTTCTTTTGCATCAATGCCTAACTTTTCAGAACCACTCCTGAATGGTTAGCATAGAAGCAACCAGCTTCTCCCAAGGTCATGCATAGGCCACCTTATTTATTAAGGAGTAGATCTGGGCTTCCTCTGTTTTGAAGGACAACTTTGGCCAATGGGTCCAGGGATTTTTTTAACTGACTTTTTAAAATTTACCTAAATCTTGATCAATTTTGGCTGCTTAAAGTCTTGAAGTTTTCATCCCTGACAATTAGGGCTGAGGCTTTGATGGCTGTAGATCCATCTATTCCTGCACCCATTAGTAAGGGGACCAATACCGGGACAGCCCCCTTATTTTTTTAAAACCTAAATCTGTATTAATCCCCAAGTGGACTTGTCCTGCTTCCCCATTACAGTAGTATACCTGGGGAATAATGTGAAGAATGACACACAATTCTTGTACACCATTCAGAGAACAAGTGTAAGGACACACAAGAGGCAAGATCTTTTAGACAAGTAAACCATGTCCCTTCAAGTGCATAGTTAGATGATCTGGGAGGCATTCCTTGCATAGTAAATTTTGCCCCAGGGCCAGGGACCTCCCAGTGTCATACAGTCAAATGCCCCAAGTCAGTTTTTGTTTCCCTGCTCAGTGATTTATGGGAATTTGTATTTAGTGACTGTTATTTTAAGGGGGTTGCAGTTAAGGTTTACATCGGGACAATAGGTCCCCGGTGGACATGGATGAGCTGGTCTAGATGAATCCACCTCACCGCAGACGTAGAACATGCAGGGGGCCAGATGCTGGGCAAATGTAAAACTGGGTGTTTTGTAAGCACCTTTCAAAGGATCAATGTCTGCATCCGAATTTAGTGGCTCCCCCAGGATAAGACCCCCGTTGCACCCAAACCGTGGCCTGAATTAAATCACCTGGGTCTCTGTTGAACGCAGGCTGTGTGGGAGTGTCTCATCTCTGAATGACCTCTCCTCTTACTGTTTGTCTTAATTTAAGGGTTGATGAGGAGACAGCAAACATGAAAAGCAAAGGTCAAGGGGAATAGTGAGTGAATTTTAGCTCTAACAGGTCCGATGCAGATGTTTGTTGACCCTTCCGTAGTTTATGCTCTGAAGAGTCTGGCTCTGTTGTCCAATTGGCCTGGGAGTAGTGAATCCAGTGTTATTTTTCCATAACTTTGATTACCCTAGGAGTAGTCAGGATCACCAGGTAAGGTCCTTGCCACCTTGGCTGAAGACTCCAAGGGTGATGTCATTTTACCCAAACTGAGTCTCCAGGCTGGAAAGGAGGGGGTGTTGAGTCTTCAGTCCAGTCAGGCTGGGCCTCTCGAAATAGGTTTTTTTGTTGTTGTTGTTGAAACCTGCTGGAGTGCCTGGAGAAGAGCCTAGTTAGTTATTTCAGTTAATTGTTCATCCCCAAGTCAGGGAAGAAGGGGTGGTGTTCTGCCAAACATGATTTTAAAGGGGGTAAAGCCTGGTAAACATGGGGTACATCTTGCCCTGAGGAGGGCAAAGGGAAGGAAGCTCATCCAACCTTCACCAGTCTCAATTGTTAAAGTTTTTTAAGTGTTCTGTCCATCCTTTCTACCTGTCTTGAGCTTTGTGGCCCTGTAGGCACAATGTAATTCCCATTTTGTCTTTAAAGTTTTGGTATTAATTGGGTTATCTGGGTTATAAAAGCTAGGGCATTGTTGGACCCCAGGGCTATAGGGAGATGGAATCGAGGTACTATTTCTTGTAAGAGTTCTTTTTTTTTTTCTGGTATAACTGGCTGCTGTATTTCCACTAAAGTGACAGTGACATAGATAAGGCAAAGAGCTGGAGGCAGGTGGAAAAGGAGATGTGCAAAATGGCAACCTGATACAAAAAGATACATATAACATAGCTTCGTCCCCCGCAAGTTAGGTGAGCCCTTAGGCCAGTGTGTGGGCAGAGAAGCAGAGGCTATGCTTCAGGAGGGAGATTAAAAAGATAAAAAGCTTCAGCTGAAGGACAGTGAGCAGGGGCTAAAGTTGGGGGAGAAAGTGTCTCATGGCGGGGGCTGGTCTGGTGCAGCGAGGAGCAGGTGAAACGCAAGTCCAGGAAGATGGAGAAGCCGGCCACGGAGCTGATGCCCCAGTAGGCGGCACTGAGGCCAAGCTGTAGCTGGGATCGGGCCGTGGGGCTGCGGCTCTGGGCAGACAGAGTGCACAGGTGCAGGGCCGGGTGGCAGAGCCCAGGTGAGCACAAGCCGCCGACCCTCTAAGAGTTTCTTAACAACAACTAGAGCAGCCTCTGTTTTTGTAGCGTAAGCCTCTACCCTACCTGAAAAAGTATCAACAAACACTAATAAGTAACAGTAGGCATGAATTCCTGGGTTTACCTCAGTAAAGTCCAGTTCCCGTGGTTCTCCTGGGTGAGTAGCTCTTACCGGGTTCCAGGTGGAGTTGTAGACAGAGGTGCTGGGTTGGTAGCACATGAAGTAACAGTATCCTTGACCCACAGGTGCAGATGAGGGAAGTAGTACTGTTTTCTCAGAAGCTCAGTCAGTTTTGATATTCCCAAATGCATCCCCTTGTTGGGACTGTTTAATTAGAGTCTTTCCCTAGACTTCAGGGATGAGACTCCTCCCGTCAGGCCATTTTTCCACCTCGCATCAATATCTATAGCACCCATTTTGGTTGCTAGGGTTATTTCTTCCTGGGCATAGTAAAGCTTTCTGGTAGGGTGGGGTTGGAATAGTGATCAATAGGGCAAGTGGCCCCACTGGTTTTTGGGTGGCTTCTTGTGCTGCAAGATCTGCGGCATGGTTGCCATGGGCTTCCAGAGAATCATCTTTGGATGGCCTCGACAGTGAGTAATTGGCAACTAGCCTCTAACAGTCCCAGAATTTCAGCTTTATTTTTTATTTCTTTTCTCCAGGTCAGCAGACCCCATTCCTTATAGTTAGTTAGTGATGTGGGCGTTGGTGAGCCATCGGTCAGGGGTACTCCGCAAGAGTTTCCACCGAGGGGGGGCCACTAGTTGTAATGTTATGCCCGATCCATGAGACCCCCAAACAAACCGCCACAGAGCCGGCGTCCGCTGCAATCACACAGGGGTTTATTGAGTACAAGCTTGAGCTCGGTCCACCGTCCAGCACTCTGACGCAGTGGGTGGAGGAGAGCGGCCCAGAGACTCAGAGAGTCAGGGTTTATATAGGAAAATTCTGCAAGCTGGGAGTTACAAGCCTTGGCGTTCCAGGAGTGGGTGAAGGCAGGTGGGAGACTGTGACCTTTGCTGTTGTTGGCGACGGGCCTGGGGGTTTTGTGTTTCTACCACAAGGACGTCTGGACCCTATAGGTAGTTGTTTGTCAAGGTTTTCTTTTGGCTCCGGCCATGGGTTTACATTCTTAAGTTGTTTTTATAGCCTTGTAGTGTCTCCCAGTAGAAGCAGTTTTAGGTCTTGCTGTTCTCTGTGTGAGTGCTCTGGACAAGATGGAGTTTGTCCGGTTCTCACATTAACCCCATCCTCACAGTAACTCTTGGCCCAATGTTAGCCTATCGGCTCCTTTAGCTAATGCGGCTGTAGAAGCTGTGGCCCATGGACATGCCGGTCATCCTGTGGCTCCTGGATCTAGTCTTCTGGAGAGATAGGCTATTGGACCCCCTTTGCCACACCTTGTTTTTATCCAGAAACAGTTGGAATGGCCTATTTACATCAGGTAAGGCCAAGACTGGAGCCAAGACAAGAGCAGATTTTAGGATCTTAAAGGTTGTCTGTTCAACTTTAGTCCAGATCAAAGGGCTATTTTCCCCTCCAGTACTTGAATTTTCTTTTTGGCTGGGGGATCTGTAATACAGCTTTTATCCTTTGGCCCGACAACTTCCTTTGTCCTTGATTTAATTAGTTCCTAAGTAAGTGGTGGTTGGAGTGCATAATTGTGCCTTTTTGGCTGATACCCGGTAACCCAAAGTTTTCAGTTCTCTTAGAAGTCCCTCTGTGGCTTGTTTGCATTCTGTTTTATTTTCAATCACCAGTAAGAGGTCATCCACATTTCAGGAGGGTGACCTCAGGGTGGTCAGTCCATCTAAAAGCAAAAAGAGGTTGGCTCACCTCCGCCAGTGGGAGACTGAAGAAGGCATCCTTCAGGACCAGGACAGTGTAAACCTGTGGCTTTTTGTAGGTGGTTTGTCCCAAAGTCATTTGAGCTTGGTCTCCTTGGAAGGAAATGGTGACTTGTAGTTTTTGAAGTAAGTCCCACCCCAGTAGCGGGTAAGGATGTTCAGCCATAACCAGGAAAGAATGAGTATGGTGCCTTGGCCCAGGCTTGTGATACAAGTCTTTGTCCATGGGTAGGACTTCAACTTCCCAGGGGCTCCTTGAATGAAGGTGTTTTCATCTGTCAAGGGACCCTCAAGCCACATCAAGACAGAATATGTAGCCCCAGTGTCAATCAGAAAGCCCACAGGTTTGCCCCCTATTTGTAATGTGACCATAGGCTCCCAGGGGCTTATGTCAGTGGAGCTGTGGCCTCATCAATCGCCCACTTTTTTCAGTTGAAGAATTGTTTTCCTTCGGCCTTTCTGCTAGGGTCATTCATTTTTCCATCTTTCTCCACAATAGGCACATCGATCCTTTGATGGGGGGAGGCTTCCTTTCTCTGGTGGTCTGCAGCCTTGTCGCTCCTTACAGAATCTTCTAGCCTTTTGTTCTGTAGTCTGGGGATCTTTTAGAGCTGCCACCACTACCTTGGCCATTTTCTTTGTCTGCTTGTCTTCTGGATTATCTCTATTGTTATACACCCTCTGGGCAATTTCAGCTAGCTCAGATAACACCTTTCCCTCAGCTCATTCCTGTCCCTGTAACTTCTTTCTAATATCTGGGGCTGACTGCAATGTTTAGGGCCTGCTGGTTTTCAGGAGCTTCTGGGTCTATAGGGTGTATATTCTATAAGCCTCTAGGAGGCGCTCTAAGAACGTGGCTGGGGACTCATCAGGCTTCTGGATAGTCTCACCTTAGATAAGTTGGCTTCCAGGCTGCCTGGAGTCCACTAATGAGAGTCCGGTGATAAGTGTCGAGAGCCCCCTCACCTTGATCCATGTTGGGGTCCCAGTGGGGTCTGGTAGAGGGAAACATTCCTTTGAGCAGGACAGGGTCATTGGAGGGTGGCCATCAGGTTTATGGCTTCCCTCTCAATGCATTAGGTCCACTGGTAGAGAATGGGACATAAACCATGAAGGGAGCGTTCCAGAGGCTTCCCCTGAGGGGCGGGAAAGCTGTGGGAGAGGCAGTTGTGGACCTGGGGGAGGTGTGGAGGAGTAAGAGCAGCCTTACTGGGTATGGGGCAGGCTGTGAGGAGAGTCTCCAGAAGAATCAACCTAAGAAACCTGGGGAGAAGGATAAGGGGGGGGGTGAAGAACAGGGAACTCAGGTTCCTATGGGGTGGTGAGGAGCTTTCAGGCGTTTAGGAGGTGAAGTGGCAGGGGACCTGTTGAGAAGAAGAGAGTATCCTTTGAAGATACTTTGAGACAAGTTTTTATCCAAGATGGTCTCTCAGTTAGTAAATCAACCCAGACCTGTACATAAGGTAATAGGTGGGTGTGACCAGGTCACCAGGTGATGACATCTTGAACCCTGCAGGCCAACCTGAGGTCAGTGGCTCCCTCTGCTGGCCATCCAACATCATAAGCAGGCCCATCTATCTCACAGAATTTTCTTAAATGCATCACAGTAAATCGGTATTTCCTTCCTTTTGACTTAAAGGCTGTAAAATGGTTTAGCACGCAGTTCAGGGGTGTTGAGGGTCCAGGTGGTTCCTGTCCCATCCTGAGAACAGCGAGACTTGACAAGGAACACAGAGAGGCAGGGGACCGACAGGAGACCACAGACAGACAAGTGGCCACAACCAGGTGCCAGACCAAGGGATTTGGTGACATCTTGCGTGAATCCCGGACTCAGGGAACAGTGCTGCATCCGGCTTCCCACAGAGTCCACCAGTAGGGTCCAACCTGACTTACCTCCAAAGGTCCAGAAACCAGACAACTCTGAGATTAGAAAAATCCCTGAATTTTGAAGAACTGATCTCCAAAATAGCAACTGAAGGGGGACAGAGATCCAAGCTGGGGCTGAGGAACGTCTTCTCTGTGGCCACTCCTTAGCCTCTCGGATTTATCTTGCCCCTGGAGTCGTATGTGAGATTGCCAAGGCTTGGTCTGGCAATCTCCCAAATCTTGCTGGAGTCTCCAAATGTTGTAAGGTAACCAGTGAGAGATGAAGCAGAGACCCATGTAAGCCAAATGGAGAGTCTTTATTAGCTACCCAGGTACCACTTCCACAGCAAAACACTGTTTGAAGTGCAGCCCCGGTCCTCTTTTTGCAGGGACTTATAAAGGCAAAACTCATCCTCCTAGGTTCTGGGGGGTCTGCAGGTGCACAAAGCAACTTCCTTTACAGAAGCCAAAGAATGCAGTCATTTCAATCACATTGTGGAACAAGAACAATCCATACTGCTTGGAGGTGCCCACAGAACATTCTGTAAGACTCCCAGTACCTCGGGGCTCACAATACCTCGGGCTCACAGTACATAGTGGCTCACAGTACCTCGGGGCTCACAATACCTCGGGCTCACAGTACATAGTGGCTCACAGTACCTAGGG